>JASCZW010015120.1:0-21288 GCA_034211315.2 Aedes japonicus | reverse complement strand
TGTTTCATTTGTGGTAGAGCCCCCTTCTTCCAAAGAGGAGGAGGGCCCTCAAACCACCGTAGAAACATTTCTTGCCTACAAAAACCTCCACACATGCCATATTTGGTTCCATTTGTTTGATTAGTTCTTGAGCTCATGCAGCAGATAGTTTTTCATTTGGCGATGGGAGCCCCCCTTTCTAAAAGGCGGGAGGGATGGCGAACTGTCATGTAAGATCCTTTCCCGGACCCAAAAACCCCTGCATGTACCCTCCCACATAGCGGTAGGGATAGTCTTCTCATGTTTGGTTTAAATTTGTTTTCGTATGTATGGGAGCCCCCCTTTCCAGAATGAGGAAAGGTCTCAAAATTACCATAAAAACATTTCTTGCCTTCAAAAACGCGCCCATACCAAATTTGGTTTCATTTGCATGCCCCCCTTTCTATTCTAGGCGGGAGGGGTCTGCGTTGCCATACAACTTAGCATACCAAGAAGGGATCATTCTCATGTTTGGCTTAAATTCGTGTTTCATTTTTATGATGGCCTCTTTTTCCAGAGGGAGGAGGGGCTTCAAACCATCAAAGAAACATTTCTTGCCTTCGAAAAACTCACCCATACCAATTTTGGTTCCATTTTGCTTGATTAGTTCTCGAGTTATGCAGGAATTTGTTTTTTATTTGCATGGGATCCCCTCTCTCTAGAGGCGGGAGAGGTCTCGAACTATCATAAGATGCTATCCCGGACCCGAAAACCACTGAATATAAATTTGGTAAAGCAGTAGGCATAGTTCTCATGTTTGGTTGAAATTTGTGTTTCATTTGTACGAGAGCCCCCTTTTTAGAAGGGAGGAGGGGCTTTGAACCACCATAAAATAATTTCATGCCTTAGAAAACTCGTCCATTCCAAATTTGGTTCCATTTGCTCGATTAGATCCTCAGTTATGCAGAAATTTGTGTTTCATTTGTTTGAGAGCCCCTTCCCCTCCTCATATGGCGGAAGAGTCTCAAATCACCATATAAACATTTCTCTCTTCAAAAACTTCCACATGCCAAATTTGGTTCCATTTCCTGATAAGTTCTCGAGTTATGCAAGGATTTGCGTTTCATTTGTAAGGGATCCCCCCTTTCAGTAAAGGGGAGGGGTCTCAAATCAACATAGAACCATTGTTTCTCTTCAAAAGCCACCACATACTAAATTTGGTTCCATTTGCTTGATTAGTTCTCGAGTCATGCAGAAACGGCGATACATTGATGTAAAACTAACAATATTCAAGACGTAGCTTATGTTGACGCAATTGATGATTTAACACCTCCGCTGTTTGTGCAGAACTTTGCAATACACTTCATAGTTGATAGTGTTTTAAATATATAATAAACAAATTACTTGTACGTTTATAATTTTAAACAATAAAAGCTGACAACGACGAAGTCACGCACAAAGCTGTAACATTTTACTCTGTGGAAGTAGCAGCAGTTTTGTGCACAAAACGAACAACGTTGCCATAAACCGTCGGATTGAATTTCCACACATATCTCTGTACTCTGAGGATCACTAATTTGCATAACATTTAAAATTTGATGTATATATTTTTTTCACATTTCATTTAATTTCATATATTTCACTATGACGATTGGAAAAAATCACAGTTTTGCCAAAAAGCCAATTTATCTTCTCAATGGCTACTATAAAACTATTTGGTCATTTGGTGACTTTCCTCATGTGCCGATTTGCCGTTTAATGCATTTACCGGAGGCAAAAATGGTTTCAAAATACTTTTTCAACTGACCATAATAAGATAATTTTGAATTGAGGTCCTAAAACGGTATTTTTGAAACTTTGATGAGAGTAAAAAGAAGACAAGATTTTAAGATTGTTGAAGCCAGTGCAGGTTCTCATACACCTGATTATAATTTGAAACCAATCAGCACCTCTTACTGCCAGAATAAAACCAAATTGATTTCTAGTGGCTTTCATAAACTTTTAATAAAACTTAGTGAAGCTGTATGGTTTTGGCTGTGGTTACTTGGGAATGGCTGGGGTAAACTCAAAAGTTCGTAGATTTTTCATGCAGCCTAGTTAAGAAACTGTAATTAGTTTTAAGATGACTAATAATGCACAATGCACAAAAAATGCATCTTGGGTCGAACTAACAGCAAATTTGTTTTATTCCAAATTTAATCTGTGCCGAGATTTTGTCGCGAACAAGCTCCTTTACCAGTCACTGGGCTGGTTGTGCATGAATAATTATGCAATAAAATTCAATGCGTCAACGTTAAGGCCGTCCCGTCGTTTCAATGAAATCATGAAAAATGAGCAAAAGGATGGTAATTAAGATTATGATTTTTTCTTTTTCATTGCCTGGCTCCTTCTTTTTCTCCATCCCACCAATGTACCTTGATGCCGTATTTTTCGCACCGTAACCGCACCATTTCGTCGTAATTTTCTGCTGTATATCAATTAAAAAAAAACAGCACTAACTCGCTACGACATGCCCAAGAATGGGAACTGCAGCAGCTTGACAGTACAGGCGGCCGTCATGCATGTGCACCTTTCCAAGCCCGTCCCGTCCTTATTCTGGTTATGCAGTGACGACCGCAGTCACGCATTGGTTGTGGGTTGCCTCTTTTATTTGACGAGGCGCTCTGATGCACGCACGATATATGTGGGTCACGGCTTGGAGTCTCTCCTCGCTTCTGGAATGGCACTTACCATCAGCAGCCTTTCTTCGTTCGTGAGAGCCATTCGACACTGCTGCCGCATAAACGTAGGTACCTATGTGTGCGTATGAGAAACATAAACAAAGAACAAACGAACCCACTCCAGAATGCAAAATTGGCACGTAGGGTGACGCCGGCTCCCTTTTTTTAACTAGACGCTGCGTTTGAAGAAAAGGAAATCCAGGAGAATTATGTTTACTTGCATTATATGTTTCCCTGTTGTTCAGGAAACCGAAAAAGGTAAATGTCCCAGAATGTGAATGAAAGAGAAACAAACCTCAGGGCTCTCCGAAGTTGCTTTTAAAATAAGCACGAAGTCTAATTTAAATCACCGTTTTTCGGTAAATTGCTAGTCGCCGTGATTCTGTCCGCAGATTCCAGCGATTGCGATGCCTCATAATTATTAAAAAAAACGCTTTTTTATTCGATACCCATCTAAGATTATTGATTCCGAAACCGCACACGACAAAGTTATTAATTATGCTAATCAAAGGTTTCGTTTTCTATCTTTCAGCGTGCTGCACGACGAGTCGGAAAACGGTGAAGATGTAGAAGAGGAGTGATGAAGATGACGACGATGACGACGATGATGACGATGACGATGACGAGGATGAAGACGACAATGACGAAGACGACGAAGGTGGGGATGACTCACAAAGAAACCGGTGACTTGATGACGATCAAAACAAAAGACCGAAACCGAGGTGCAAAAGAGCGACAAGCAGCAAACCGTCCGAAACGATGATGACGAATGTCCTCTTGAATGGTATTGAAGCCAAAGCCACCAACAACGAAAAATCGTCGCCACCCCAGCATCGTCAAGTCCTGGAAATAGCTTCGAAATGAAACCATCCTCGCTCGCAGCCATCGGCTCTTCGCAGACTAAACCTTCAGCCTCGAAAGAGTCATCTCAGTTCCTCGTCAGACAGTTCTTCAGACATGACCAGTTCCACGGTGACCAGTGATAGTCCTACTTCAAGCGCCCCTGATCCTACCTCTTCCGATTCAACGCCACCACCCGAAACCGAAAAAGAAATCGGTAACGTTCCATACCACACTGGTAGAAAACCACGGACGAAAATATCGTCAAAGAGTGTACAATCCCTAACACCGTACCTCTAACACCGATCAATATCAAGAAAAAAGAATGCTTAGCCAGGCCCATTCGGCTAAAGAAAAGTTTCAATCAGTAAAATGAAGAAGCGGATGCAGCGATTGGCAGATGCAAGCCGCGGCCGCTTCTTCCAAATCCGAGTGCATCCTACGGCCATCCCTTCTTCGCCGGGAGTGGTGCAAAGTCTCGGCAGCGCGCCAGCTCAATGTTCAGGAGCTAAACGTCCAGCACAGCTTCTCGGCCGGATCCAGTGGAAGCCTGGCAGCTTCGGGTGAAGGCAAATTGCGGCCGTGCAGCCGCAGCAATTGCACCCCCAACCTCAGCTTCCCGCAGGAAACAGGAACTGGAATCTTCAGAACCTCGCAATCTCCCGAAAGCGGTGGTACGCAGTTTGGTGACAAACGGTTTATCCTTCCGAAACGGCGTGCGCTCATTCTCGATCGCGTGATTAAGAAGCCCAACAAACGGTTCCTGGATGAATTTGAGTTGGAGATCAAGAAGAAAAACAAGGCGGCAGCCGCAGGCCGCCGCCGCTGTTTCGCCGGCTTCCGCCGATAGTGGTATAAGTGGTGTAGGGAAGATTTCCGCCGACAGTAGTTCCGCTGGTGATAAAGTGTCGAAGAATGATGCGAATCTAAAGGAGACGCGAAGAAAGGTGCTAAGCCCGGTGAAGAAGGAGGGAACGCCGAAAGAGTGACGATGGCAAGAAAAAACGGGATAAGGTTAAAGGATGCTGACGATGTGAGTCGAAAGCGACGGCTAAGAGCGGATGGAAAGGTGAGAAATTATGTCTTGTAGGTTTAGGTTTAGGATTAGTGATAAGTCAGTCTCGGCCAAGAACGGATTCCGAAAGTGTTTTAAACGCGCTTTATAACATTTACCCAAATTACCTTTTCCGGAGCAATTTGCGATTAGACGAACATGTTGAATGTAAACAAAGGAAATGATGATTGTAATATTGCAAGTAGAATTCCAAACAGTAATTTATAAATTAACGAATAAATTCATAAACAATCTATCATACAGACAGCGAACAAAGCTAGCTCGGATTCATATATAATACTGATGGAAATTCGTTCGTTATTCATTGAAATTTGCACATTTTAATATTCGCCTGCCTATACTAGGATGTTTAATTACGTCATTTTCAATGTTGGCCCTACAAGTACTGGAAATAAGAGTATCGCCCTCATACTATTCGCCGTTGTTTTGATTTTAATTTCGGTTTCGCCTTTACTTTCGCATTGTTTTGATTTTTTGTCGTATCGCCTTTACTTCTACGCCATGTTTGTATTTGATTTAAATTACGCCTTTCGCTTTGTCAAAAATCAACAATATGACGTAAATCGCAGAATGAATTGCCTGGGGTTGTTACGGCAGCGCGGATTTCGCGAATTTCGCGGATTTCGCGATTTTCGCGGATTTGGCGCGGATTTGTTCATAAAATTCGTTCTGGCGCGGATTTGGCGCGGATTCGTTCAACATCATATTGATATACCCACACAGAAACAAAAGCGTTCACGAAAATGAAAACGGACCGTGAACTAGTTCACGTTTTCAGGATTTTTACCTAAAAACGTGATTTAACTCGTGATTATGTGAGTCAGTTCACGGTGTATTTTTGCTTGTTCTCGAATTCATGACTGCAGTTCACGGATCCGGGCACGATTTTTTTCCCTGCAGAATGAGTTAAATGAATTAACAAAATGAGTAAACCAGAGCGTGTTTATTTTCAGTGTCAGGGTAATGTAAAAAACAGGCTGTCAAAATTGCCGCATTTGAGTGCTGTGTTGCCAACACACAAAAAATGCAAGTAAAATTTCAAGAATTTCCAAGAAACTCGGATCATTATTTAATGATAATTAAGATGAGAACTCCAAAGCAAATGAAAAGAGACAGCCTAGGAATTTCGAAACGAATAATTCTATACGTTTCCAGGAATAAATCCATGAGGATTAATATCCAACCGAAGAATTATTTCTTGAAAATACGAAGTTTAATACCTAAGAATTCTAAATGGACTCAGGGACTTAAATTCAATACTATTAAAAATCTAAGAAAGCATTTTATTATTTGTTTGCTAGTAGATATGTATTATAACCTTCATTTTTTTAGGGCTGCTATCAAACAGTTTGGATTAGTTGTTTCTGATTTGGCAAAGTATCTGTACTATTACTTTGTCGTTGCGTCGAAGTGGGAAGAATACAAAGAAAGCTGCATAACCAAGCCTAAACATTTCCAAAAGCATGTTGAAACCAGGTGGGCAACTCTCTGGACTCAGCTGCAGAAGTGGTTCTTTCAAACTACAACCACTTAATTTCTTTGAAAAAGAAATTGCAAGGCCTGGCAAAACGGAGCTTTTATGAAGAAGAAATTTTGAAAATTTTACTGCTGCCAGATATCAAAGACCAGGTTCTTTTTGTGATTGAATCAGCGGGAGAAACGGAAAAGTTGCTTAAGTATCTCGAAACGAATGAGTTTATTCTTTTCGATATTTATGATAGGATTCTCGCATTTTTGGTCACTATGATGTCAAGAGTTTACAATCCAAAACAGATAACGGAAGCCATCAACAACAAAATGCTAATGGAAGAACATTTTCTTAAGGATACGGATGTAATTATTTACAAATCCATTCTTGACGCTGCAGGAAATCAACTTAAAACATCTCATTTCAATAATCATTTTAAAGACCACACTAGCGCTTTCGTCTCGTATTTGTTTTCCAAAGATGTTCCGAATGAATTTGTTAGACTAGTCAGCAACTTCAAGGTTGGAAGGATCATATATATGATTCCATCAAAGAAATCGTCCACTTAGTCGATGTTATTGATTTTAAATTAGACAAATCTAAAATTCACGAAGAACTAGTACTTGCAAGTGTCAAGTTGTCAACTAAAACGGTTGAATCAGAAACAGATTTGGAAGAACTTGATTTTTTATTCCAGGACGATAGTTTCTCTGAAATGAGAACATTGCTCAACATTGTAACTTGCGTACCACATTCTAATGCAGAGGTCGAAAGAAAATTTTCACTATCTAAGCATGTGTTACCGGAAAACCGAACTAGGCTCAGTGTACAGCAGTTCAATAATCGTAATCATATTTTGAGTGGCATGCATTTTTTGAGAATGATATAACCAGATTTGTTGTTTCAAAGGACTTGATTTTGAAGACGAAATTTGCGAGGCAATCTTACGAATCCAAACAGAAACAAAAGAAAGATTTTGAATTAGTGGAGGCACAAAAAATAAGGAAAAAGCAAAGAAGGAAGCAAGGCACCAGATCAAAAAGCAAGAAGAAGTTGTAGGAATGAAAGGGAAGGCTAAAGAAGATATTTTTAATTTGATGGAAAAAGAAATCAGAGCTATGACATCCAATAATCCAGAAACATCATTCCTGGAAAGTTCTTTTGAAACAAAAAGATAACATCCAGCAGAAGGAACAATCAGAAAGGGAAAAATTAGCTCTTATGAAGGCTATTGAGAACTATTAAATGTTATGACGTATATGTTAAATAAATACGTGATCTTGATACACCATTGACAAAATATGGATCATTCTCTTTGACATACTTTACATATCGGTTGAGTTTGAGTGCTTTCATCACTCACTCAAACGTCCTGTGCTGGGGTGGACTTGGCCAGCGTGGATCACATCTTGGGTCATTTGTTGTTTTTGTCTGGACATTTTTATTAAGTTGGTTAACGGTCAATTTATTTGACTTAGCTCATCGTGACTTATGTTTCCCTCTTTACAGGTTTTATTTCACACTGAAGTTTTCAATTACATTCCTGTTTTGAACAATGCATCTAATTGGCTCAAAAACGCAGACAATCTTATTGTGGGGAACGGTTTTAGCTCCACCGAGACCCTATTTCAAGCGCTGGGTTTTTTCTGAAGGAAATTAATCAAAAATCTACTTTTATTATTTGTAGCATACTGCCAAAAATGAGGATGCATGTTATTGTTTACCCTTTGTTTGAAATAGGTTCGCCTACTGATGAAGCCTATCCTATATATTTGATGCTTGATAAGTTATAGAACATTCGTGTGTGGATTGGATTTGAAGGCCCGGATTTGATTTTGAACTCGCGCGGATTTGGCGCGGAATTGATTTTGAACTCGCGCGGATTTGGCGCGGATTTATTTTCAGACTTCTCGTAACAACCCTGGAATTGTTTTGACTAGGAAATAACTCTACGCCCTTTGCAAAAACAACATTTAATAATTAAAATTGAAGCACATTCAGGACATAAAGGTCAAACCCCACGATTTAGATGTAATAATTATGCATTGCATTGAAAAAACATGTACGCCCTAATCGCAAATTGCTCCGGATTTTAATCGACATTGTTCGTAATGCTCCGATTCAAAATAATTGTTCTATGAAGTCACAAATAGCCAGTAGCGTTTCGTTCAAATGTACACCTTGTGCACAGCACAGGCTTACCTAACAGTGTCAGAACAAATAACAAAAGAATAAATAGCCAAAACTAGACATTAACAGGCATTGATAATTTAACTGCAGTCAATGAACTACCATCCCAACTTTACAAAAGTACAAATGCTGAGGTTTTTTGATATTCCTGTTTAAGAGTGATTTGTATGTTAGATCTCTGGTGGAATTCACTTGGAATCTCGAGATCACATCCTTAGCAAGAATCGCTTGAAGTTTCCAGTTGAATCTCGCCTTGAGCGATGAGCAAAATTCGCTCGAGATCATGGATAGGATTTGGTTGGAACTCCTGCACAGGGTGCGCCTCGTAATGTGATCAGCATTCATAGGATTCACTCGGAATAGGATAAGACCACAATTCCAAGCAAGGTGTTTTTTTTCAAGGTTCTGACGAGCCTTGCACTAATTTCTTAACTGTATTCACTCCATATCCAAAGGAGAATCACGTCAAAAAAATTAGTAGAAATTCCTTGAAATCATAAGCAAAATTCACTGCGATCTTTTGAGTTTACGCTAGATGCCAGACTGAAGAAAGCGTTAGTTCTTGAAGCTTTCATTTGATCGATCCACTTTTTCTTCTTGTGCCAATCGGATCGTAATCGACGATAATCTTAACTTAAGCTATTGTCCAACATTCTTACGACATGGCCAACCCATCGTAGTCCACCGATTTTGGCGCTGTTAACGATGGGAGCTCTCCAGCAACTCATGCAGTTCGTGGCATCCTTCACGTTCCGTCATCCATTTGCACTCCACCTTAGATCGTACACAACACCCTCCATGCAAATACAGCGTTGGGCCTAAGTGGTCATGTTGTCGTGGCCGCAGAGGACTATCGGTCAAATTAATCACCAATAAGCTCAGATACCAAAATTCATCTACCATCTCGATTTCTTCTTCTGGTGAGCCTCTTCTCATCATGAATTTTAGCTTTAACACCTTGATGACAAATCCAATCCTCCTAGCTTCAGCATTAAGGACATACGAGATCAAGGAAGTTTTCTTAGCACAAACCTCAAATACTGTAAAGGCTTCAGGCGTGAATTTTCAATAATCGTTTGCTCCACTGGAGCATCCAGTGGTTAGCAATTTGAGCGTTGATTAATTTGTTTTGTTTGTGATTTTTAGTCTTAAAATCATGAAATGATAATTAACCTAACCTATAAATCAAATGGAAAAATGACTACTTCCAGTTTCACCTAAGTCTGATGTACGTCGTCGGCGAACCCCGGGTAGAATTTTCTCTAAATTCTAACCTTGATTCGTTCAGAATCCAATCATGATTCTCTTGCAAGTTTTACTATGAATCTTGTGCAGATTTCTGGCGAGATCGCTCAATATTCGCTTATTTGTTCAAGGTTGGTGAGCACGATTTATTTAGAGCTGTCAGTAAGAGTTGCTCGTGAGTTTGCTCAGAATGTTGAACAGGTTTTGCCCAGAATCATAAGCAGGATCTCGCTCAGAATCATGTGCAAGATATGTTAATAATACTGAAATAAACAGGACTACCGGAATCTCCAACAATTTTTTCCTCAAAATTTTGACAGGATTCGTTCAGAATCCAGAAAGGTTTTGTTCGGAAATTTTAGCAACCCTTGCTCGAAATCCTGGGAAGTTGACTAAGATTTATGATCACGTCTCTGAATGTGTGCAGATATGGCGTTAATCAAGGACACGATTTGTTAAAAATCAGTGGCACAACATTCTCATTCGAGTATTCCCAAGGAACATTGCTGGCTTTATCATGGTTTTATAGCATTCTTGCAGTCTAATTCATGCTCTTCAGAACCCTTATAAAACCAAAATTGTGACTTAGGTTGGCTGAGTGAGCCGAATGTAAGAAATTAAATTCACTCTGTAAGAAAATACATTTCAACAATGGACAATAGTTTAATGTTTTTCAAAAAACATTCGCTTAAATTTAACAAATATTGAAAGAATATAGAATTAGCCTCAATGATGTAGCACAACAAAAGAAGAATAAAATATCTATATCAGTTTGCTCAGTCAATTGCTCAGACGTAATATGCCTACCATGGACTGCAGTTTCAATTTCTCCTGGAACATATTAATTTTTTGTAAATAAATAATGTCAATTTAGTTTACTGGGTGTTATGTGCGGCCTTTAACAAAACAAAAGTTCAAGATAAGAAGAAAATTAAATTTTCGAGCCATCGGTGTGTAGTACAACCTCTGTGATATTAGGTTACAGAGTAAGCTGTATATAAAATCATGAATTTGGAGCCAACAAATGGTACAAAAATTTAAAGTTCTAAAATTTTCAATTTTGGGCCTTACCAGAATCGGTTCTAGAGTACCCGGGTGTGGCCAAATGTCCTGATTAGTCTATGGTATGATAGTTTTGGATATCAGTATTCAGAACCACGGATTTTGAGCTGTCGAGCGGTACAAATACCTGAGGCTCCAAAATTGTCCTCTTTGGACCCTCCCGGTACCGGTTCCAGAGTATCCGAATGTGGCCAAATTCCTCTGGTTGGTCTATGGCATTATGTTTTTGATATCAGTATTTAAAACCATGAATTTTGAACCGTCGAACGGTGCAAATACTTGGGGTTTCAAAATTGTACTCTTTGGACCCTGTTCCAGGATATTCGGATGAGGTCTAATCTCCTGGTTGATCTATGACATTGTGTTTTTGGATATCAGTACTCAAAATCATGAACTTTGAGCCGTCGAACGGTACAAATAGTTGAGGTTTCAGAATTGTCCTCTTTGGGCCCTACCAGAACCGGTTCCAGAGTATCCGGATGTGAAATCCGCTGGTTGATCTATGGCATGATGTTTTCGAAGATCAGTATTTGAAATCGTGAATTTGACCTGTCGAACGGAACGAATATATGAGGTTCCAAGATTGTCCTCTTCGGATGCATATTGGAACCGGTTCTGGGTTCCTCTGTGCCCAGAATGGCTACAGCTTCCTATAAAAACGGCCAGCATGTCGTTTGCGAAATCCATACCTTTCATTTGAGTCAAAAATATTAAAAATTGGCTCAAAAATAAAGCTTTGGGATCGTGTCAGAAACTTGGATCATTTTTGACCCTGAATGCACTATGTGTAACTTTTTTTTGTAGTGTCGCCTCTAGAGGTCGCGGAAAGCTGTAACTGCCCAATACTGTTTATAAAAGTTAGGAAAAGTTAGAAAATTTCAGATCCCTAGTGTATTCCGTTTTACGTTAGAGCTTTTTGGAGATGTTGATTGACCCCAATGCACAAGGAAGGCAAATATGGTATATTTGGCACAGGCCAAATAAAATGGTTTGTATTTCATAGCTCCAAATAACAGCTAAAATTCAACCGAAGATGGTCTTTGAACGAAAACCTTTAAACAAATATTTTAGAGGAAAACAAATTTCAGGCCCATCCTTATTTTTTAAAAATGGAGGAAACCCATATGGCATAAGGTCGTTTGGCATAAAGTCGTTCAGCATAAAGTCATGTTGGCATAACAATAACTTGAGCTATGTGGTCATTTGGCATAATGCCGTTTGGCATAATGACCATTTGGCGTAACACTCTTGAAATAATATAGAATCCAAGTGGTGTTCTGGCATAATGACCATTTGGCATAATATCATTAGCATTAGGTTTTTATCTATTGTTAGACATTATCTTCTTTTAAATTAGCTGTTCTTCAATATGGCATCTCATAGGTGTCAGGTTAAAACTGAAATTTGAAAATCAAATGTTTTCTTCTCGATGTTGCATTATGACTTGAATTTCCAAACGATGCTCATATAATTAGATTAGTTGTTCTCAAACGTATAACTCAGAGTTTAAGCGTGTTTCAATTAATAGCTAAACTAGATACATTAGTGAAATACCTTGGTTATTATACATTCTGAATTCCAACTATCTTTGCTTATCTATCGACTACTGCGCAGATTATTTCGTCTACAATGTGCAGACTTCTTCAGTGTCTCATGCTATCGAGTTTAAAATTTAAGAAAATTTTAAAGAACGCCTTAATAATAGAAGGGAGTTTACACTACTTCCCATATTGGCCTATTAGTGAAAAATGCGTTTCCATCGGTTCGAATGGAGTATGCCTACAATAACTAAGCAATACATACATGTTTTTAGTCGATTCAAAAATTCACTGTTCAACATCAGAGAAGAAAACATTTGATTTTCAAATTTCAGTTTTAACCCTGACACCTATGAATGCCATATTGAAGAACAGCTAATTTAAAAAGAAGGTAATGTAACAATAGATAAAAACCTAATGCTAATGATATTATGCCAAATGGTCATTATGCCAGAACACCACTTGGATTCTATATTATTTCAAGAGTGTTATGCCAAATGGTCATTATGCCAAACGGCATTATGCCAAATGACCACTTAGCTCAAGTTATTGTTATGCCAAATGACTTTATGCTGAACGACTTTATGCCAAACGACCTTATGCCATATGGGTTTCCTCCATTTTTTAAAAATAAGGATGGGCCTGAAATTTGTTTTCCTCTAAAATATTTGTTTAAAGGTTTTCGTTCAAAGACCATCTTCGGTTGAATTTTAGCTGTTATTTGGAGCTATGAAATACAAACCATTTTATTTGGCCTGTGCCAAATATACCATATTTGCCTTCCTTGTGCATTGGGGTCAATCAACATCTCAAAAAAGCTCTAACGTAAAAACGGAATACACTAGGGATCTGAAATTTTCTAACTTTTCCTAACTTTTATAAACAGTATTGGGCAGTTACAGCTTTCCGCGACCTCTAGAGGCGACACTACAAAAAAAAGTTACACATAGTGCATTCAGGGTCAAAAATGATCCAAGTTTCTGACACGATCCCAAAGCTTTATTTTTGAGCCAATTTTTAATATTTTTGACTCAAATGAAAGGTATGGATTTTGCAAACGACATGCTGGCCGTTTTTATAGGAAGCTGGCCATTCTGGGCACAGAGGAACCCAGAACCGGTTCCAATATGCATCCGAAGAGGACAATCTTGGAACCTCATATATTCGTTCCGTTCGACAGGTCAAATTCACGATTTCAAATACTGATCTTCGAAAACATCATGCCATAGATCAACCAGCGGATTTCACATCCGGATACTCTGGAACCAGTTCTGGTAGGGCCCAAAGAGGACAATTCTGAAACCTCAACTATTTGTACCGTTCGACGGCTCAAAGTTCATGATTTTGAGTACTGATATCCAAAAACACAATGTCATAGATCAACCAGGAGATTAGACCTCATCCGAATATCCTGGAACAGGGTCCAAAGAGTACAATTTTGAAACCCCAAGTATTTGCACCGTTCGACGGTTCAAAATTCATGGTTTTAAATACTGATATCAAAAACATAATGCCATAGACCAACCAGAGAATTTGGCCACATTCGGATACTCTGGAACCGGTACCGGGAGGGTCCAAAGAGGACAATTTTGGAGCCTCAGGTATTTGTACCGCTCGACAGCTCAAAATCCGTGGTTCTGAATACTGATATCCAAAACTATCATACCATAGACTAATCAGGACATTTGGCCACACCCGGGTACTCTAGAACCGATTCTGGTAAGGCCCAAAATTGAAAATTTTAGAACTTTAAATTTTTGTACCATTTGTTGGCTCCAAATTCATGATTTTATATACAGCTTACTCTGTAACCTAATATCACAGAGGTTGTACTACACACCGATGGCTCGAAAATTTAATTTTCTTCTTATCTTGAACTTTTGTTTTGTTAAAGGCCGCACATAACACCCAGTAAACTAAATTGACATTATTTATTTACAAAAAATTAATATGTTCCAGGAGGAAATTGAAACTGCAGTCCATGGTAGGCATATTACGTCTGAGCAATTGACTGAGCAAACTGATATAGATATTTTATTCTTCTTTTGTTGTGCTACATCATTGAGGCTAATTCTATATTCTTTCAATATTTGTTAAATTTAAGCGAATGTTTTTTGAAAAACATTAAACTATTGTCCATTGTTGGAAATGTATTTTCTTACAGAGTGAATTTAATTTCTTACATTCGGCTCACCAAGCCAACCCAAGTCACAATTTTGGTTTTATAAGGGTTCTGAAGAGCATGAATTAGACTGCAAGAATGCTATAAAACCATGATAAAACCAGCAATGTTCCTTGGGAATACTCGAATGAGAATGTTGTGCCACTGATTTTTAACAAATCGTGTCCTTGATTAACGCCATATCTGCACACATTCAGAGACGTGATCATAAATCTTAGTCAACTTCCCAGGATTTCGAGCAAGGGTTGCTAAAATTTCCGAACAAAACCTTTCTGGATTCTGAACGAATCCTGTCAAAATTTTGAGGAAAAAATTGTTGGAGATTCCGGTAGTCCTGTTTATTTCAGTATTATTAACATATCTTGCATATGATTCTGAGCGAGATCCTGCTTATGATTCTGGGCAAAACCTGTTCAACATTCTGAGCAAACTCACGAGCAACTCTTACTGACAGCTCTAAATAAATCGTGCTCACCAACCTTGAACAAATAAGCGAATATTGAGCGATCTCTGCCAGAAATCTGCACAAGATTCATAGTAAAACTTGCAAGAGAATCATGATTGGATTCTGAACGAATCAAGGTTAGAATTTAGAGAAAATTCTACCCGGGGTTCGCCGACGACGTACATCAGACTTAAGGTGAAACTGGAAGTAGTCATTTTTCCATTTGATTTATAGGTTAGGTTAATTATCATTTCATGATTTTTAAGACTAAAAATCACAAACAAAACAAATTAATCAACGCTCAAATTGCTAACCACTGGATGCTCCAGTGGAGCAAACGATTATTGAAAATTCACGCCTGAAGCCTTTACAGTATTTGAGGTTTGTGCTAAGAAAACTTCCTTGATCTCGTATGTCCTTAATGCTGAAGCTAGGAGGATTGGATTTGTCATCAAGGTGTTAAAGCTAAAATTCATGATGAGAAGAGGCTCACCAGAAGAAGAAATCGAGATGGTAGATGAATTTTGGTATCTGAGCTTATTGGTGATTAATTTGACCGATAGTCCTCTGCGGCCACGAAACATGACCACTTAGGCCCAACGCTGTATTTGCATGGAGGGTGTTGTGTACGATCTAAGGTGGAGTGCAAATGGATGACGGAACGTGAAGGATGCCACGAACTGCATGAGTTGCTGGGAGAAGCTCCCATCGTTAACAGCGCCAAAATCGGTGGACTACGATGGGTTGGCCATGTCGTAAGAATGTTGGACAATAGCTTAGTTAAGATTATCGTCGATTACGATCCGATTGGCACAAGAAGAAAAGTGGATCGATCAAATAGAAAGCTTCAAGAACTAACGCTTTCTTCAGTCCTGGCATCTAGCGTAAACTCAAAAGATCGCAGTGAATTTTGCTTATGATTTCAAGGAATTTCTACTAATTTTTTTGACGTGATTCTCCTTTGGATATGGAGTGAATACAGTTAAGAAATTAGTGCAAGGCTCGTCAGAACCTTGAAAAAAAAAACACCTTGCTTGGAATTGTGGTCTTATCCTATTCCGAGTGAATCCTATGAATGCTGATCACATTACGAGGCGCACCCTGTGCAGGGTTCCAACCAAATCCTATCCATGATCTCGAGCGAATTTTGCTCATCGCTCAAGGCGAATTCAACTTGAAACTTCAAGCGATTCTTGCTAAGGATGTGATCTCGAGATTCCAAGTGAATTCCACCAGGAATCTAACATACAAATCACTCTTAAACAGGAATATCAAAAAACCTCAGCATTTGTACTTTTGTAAAGTTGGGATGGTAGTTCATTGACTGCAGTTAAATTATCAATGCCTGTTAATGTCTAGTTTTGGCTATTTATTCTTTTGTTATTTGTTCTGACACTGTTAGGTAAGCCTGTGCTGTGCACAAGGTGTACATTTGAACAGAAACGCTACTGGCTATTTGTGACTTCATAGAACAATTATTTTGAATCGGAGCATTACGAACAATGTCGATTAAAATCCGGAGCAATTTGCGATTAGGGCGTACATGTTTTTTCAATGCAATGCATAATTATTACATCTAAATCGTGGGGTTTGACCTTTATGTCCTGAATGTGCTTCAATTTTAATTATTAAATGTTTTTTTTGCAAAGGGCGTAGAGTTATTTCCTAGTCAAAACAATTCATTCTGCGATTTACGTCATATTGTTGATTTTTGACAAAGCGAAAGGCGTAATTTAAATCAAAATACAAACATGGCGTAAAGTAAAGGCGATACTGACAAAAAATCAAAACAATGGCGAAAAGTAAAAGGCGAAACCGAAATTAAAATCAAAACAACGGCGAATAGTATAGGGCGATACTCTTATTTCCAGTACTTGTAGGGCCAACATTGAAAATGACGTAATTAAACATCCTAGTATAGGCAGGCGAATATTAAAAATGTGCAAATTTCAATGAATAACGAACGAATTTCCATCAGTATTATATATGAATCAGAAGCTAGCTTTGTTCGCTGTCTGTATGATAGATTGTTTATGAATTTATTCGTTAATTTATAAATTACTGTTTGGAATTCTACTTGCAATATTACAATCATCATTTCCCTTTTGTTTACATTCAACATGTTCGTCCTAATCGCAAATTGCTCCGGAAAAGGTAATTTGGGTAAATGTTATAAAGCGCGTTTAAAAAACTTTCGGAATCCCGTTCTTGGCCGAGACTGACTTATCACTAATCCTAAACCCTAAACCCTACAAGACATAATTTCTCACCTTTTCCATCCGCCTTAGCCGTCGCTTTCCGACTCACATCGTCAGCATCCTTTTTAACCTTATCCCGTTTTTTCTTGCCATCGTCACTCTTCTCGGCGTTCCTCCTTCTTCACCGGGCTTAGCACTTTCTTCCGCGTCTCCTTTTAGATTCGCATCATTCTTCGACACTTTATCACCAGCGGAACTACTGTTGGCGGAAATCTTCCTACACCACTTATACCACTATCGGCGGAAGCCGGCGAACAGCGGCAGCGGCCTGCAGCTGCCGCCTTGTTTTTCTTCTTGATCTCCAACTCAAATTCATCCAGGAACCGTTTGTTGGGCTTAATCACGCGACTAGAATGAGCACTTCGTTTCGGAAGGATAAACCGTTTATCACCAAACTGGGTACCACCGCTTTCGAGATTGCGAGGTTCTGAAGATTCAGTTCCCGTTTCCTGCGGGGAAGCTGAGGTTGGGGGTGCAATTGCTGCGGCTGCAGCTGCAATTGCCTCACCTGAAGCTGCCAGGCTTCCACTGGATCCGGCCGAGAAGCTGCTGGACGTTTGTTCCGACGAGCTGGCGCTGCTAGACTTTTGCACCACTCCCGAAAGAAGGGATGGCCGTAGGATGCACTCGGATTTGGAAGAAGCGGCCGCGGCTTGCATCGCCAATCGCTGCATCCGCTTCTTCATTTTACGATTGAAACTTTTCTTTAGCCGAATGGGCCTGGCTAAGCATTCTTTCTTGATGATCGGTGTTAGAGGTACGGTGTTAGGATTGTACACTTTTTTGACGATATTTTCGTCCGTGGTTTCCAGTGTGGTATGGAACGTTACCGATTTCTTTTTCGGTTTCGGTGGTGGCGTTGAATCGGAAGAGGTAGGATCAGGGGCGCTTGAAGTAGGACTATCACTGGTCACCGTGGAACTGGTCATGTCTGAAGAACTGTCTGACGAAGACTGAGATGACTCTTTCGAGGCTGAAGGTTTAGTCTGCGAAGAGCCGATGGCTGCGAGCGAGGATGGTTTCATTTCGAAGCTATTTCCGGTTGACGATGCTGGGGGTGGCGACGATTTTTCGTTGTTGGTGGCTTTGGCTTCAATACCATTCAGAGGACATTCGTCATCATCGTTTCGGACGGTTTGCTGCTTGTCGCTCTTTTGCACCTCGGTTTCGGTCTTTTTGTTTTGATCGTCATCGTCACCGGTTTCTTTGTGATCATCCCCACCTTCGTCGTCTTCGTCATTGTCGTCTTCATCCTCGTCATCGTCATCGTCATCATCGTCGTCATCGTCATCATCTTCATCCTCCTCTTCATCTTCACCGTTTTCCGACTCGTCGGCAGCACGCTGAAAGATAGAAAACGAAACCTTTGATTAGCATAATTAATAACTTTATCGTGTGCGGTTCGGAATCAATAATCTTAGATGGGTATCGAATAAAAAAGCGTTTTTTTAATAATTATGAGGCATCATAATCCTTGGAATCTGCGGACAGAATAAGGCGACCAATTTACCGAAAAACGGTGATTTAAATTAGACTTCGTGCTTATTTTAAAAGCAACTTCAGGCCCTGGGGTTTGTTTCTCTTTCATTCACATTCGGGACATTTACCTTTTTCGGTTTCCTGAACAACAGGGAAACATAATGTAAAGTAAACATAATTCTCCTGGATTTCCTTTCTTCAAACGCAGCGTCGAGTTGAAAAAAAAAGGAGCCGGCGTCACCCTACGTGCCAATTTTGCATTCTGGAGTGGGTTCGTTTGTTCTTTGTTTATATTTCTCATACGCACACATAGGTACCTACGTTTATGCAGCAGCAGTGTCGAATGGCTCTCACGAACGAAGAAAGGCTGCTGATGGTAAGTGCCATTCCAGAAGCGAGGAGAGACTCCAAGCCGTATTTACATATATCGTGCGTGCATCAGAGCGCCTCGTCAAATAAAAGAGGCAACCCACAACCAATGCGACTGCAGTCGTCACGCATAACCAGAATAAGGACGGGACGGGCTTGGAAAGGTGCATGCATGACGGCCGCCTGTACAGCAAACTGCTGCAGTTCCCATTCTTGGGCATGTCGTAGCGAGTTAGTGCTGTTTTTTTTTTAATTGAAATACAGCAGAAAATTACGACGAAATGGTGCGGTTACGGTGCGAAAAATACATCAAGGTACATTGGTTGGGGATGGGGGAAAAAAGGGAGCCAGGCAATGAAAGAAAAATCATAATCTTAATTACCATCCTTTTGCTCATTTTTCATGATTTCATTGAAACGACGGGACGTAACGTTGACGTATGAATTTTATTGCATAATTATTCATGCACAACCAGCCCAGTGACTGGTAAGGCTTGTTCGCGACAAAATCTGGACAGATTAAATTTGGAATACAACAAATTTGCTGTTAGTTCGACCCAAGATGCATTTTTTGTGCATTGTGCATTATTAGTCATCTTAAAACTAATTACAGTTTCTTAACTAGGCTGCATGAAAAATCTACGAACTTTTGAGTTTACCCCAGCCATTCCCAAGTAACCTTGCCAAAACCATACAGCTTCACTAAGTTTTATTAAAGTTTTATGAAAGCCACTAGAAATCAATTTGGTTTTATTCTGGCAGTAAGAGGTGCTAATTGGTTTCAAATTGTAATCAGGTGTATGAGAACCTGCACAGCTTCAACAATCTTAAAATCTTGTCTTCTTTTTACTCCTATCAAAGTTTCAAAATACCGTTTTAGGACTCATTCAAATTATCTTATTATGGTCAGTTGAAAAAGTATTTTGAAACCATTTTGCCTCCGGTAAATGCATTAAACGGCAAATCGGCACTGAGGAAAGTCACCAAATGACCAAATAGTTTTATAGTAGCCATTGAGAAGATAAATTGGCTTTTTGGCAAAACTGTGATTTTTTCCAATCGTCATATTGAAATATATGAAATAAATGAAATGTGAAAAAATATATACATCAAATTTTAAATGTTATGCAAATTAGTGATCCTCAGAGTACAGAGATATGTGGAAATTCAATCCGACGGTTTGGCAACGTTGTTCGTTTTGTGTACAAAAGCTGCTAACACTTCCACAGAGTAAAATGTTACAGCTTTGTGCGTGACTTCGTCGTTGTCAGCTTTTATTGTTTAAAATTATAACGTACAAGTAATTTGTTTATTATATATTTAAAACACTATCAACTATGAAGTGTATTGCAAAGTTCTGCACAAACAGCGGAGGTGTTAAATCATCGAATTGCGTCAACATAAGCTACGTCTTGAATATTGTTAGTTTACATCAATGTATCGCCGTTTCTGCATGACTCGAGAACTAATCAAGCAAATGGAACCAAATTTAGTATGTGGTGGCTTTTGAAGAGAAACAATGGTTCTATGTTGATTTGAGACCCCTCCCCTTTCTGAAAGGGGGGGATCCCTTACAAATGAAACGCAAATCCTTGCATAACTCGAGAACTAATCAGGGAAATGGAACCAAATTTGGCATGTGGAAGTTTTTGAAGGAGAGAAATGTTTATATGGTGATTTGAGACTCTTCCGCCATATGAGGAGGGGGGCTCTCAAACAAATGAAACACAAATTTCTGCATAACTAGGGATCTAATCGAGCAAATGGAACCAAATTTGGAATGGACGAGTTTTCTAAGGCATGAAATTATTTTATGGTGGTTCAAAGCCCCTCCTCCCTCTAAAAAGGGGGGCTCTCATACAAATGAAACACAAATTTCAACCAAACATGAGAATTATGCCTACTGCTTTGCAAATTTATATTCAGTGGTTTTCGGGTCCGGGATAGCATCTTATGATAGTTCGAGACCTCTCCCGCCTCTAGAGAGGGGGGATCCCATGCAAATAAAAAACAAATTCCTGCATAACTCGAGAACTAATCAAGCAAATGGAACCAAAATTGGTATGGGTGAGTTTTTGAAGGCAAGAAATGTTTTTTTGATGGTTTGAAGCCCCTCCTCCCTCTGGTAAAAGAGGCCATCATAAAAATGAAACACGAATTTAAGCCAAACATGAGAATGATCCCTTCTGGTATGCTAATTTGTATGTATGTAGACCCCTCCCGCCTCTAGAAAGGGGGGGGGGGCATGCAAATGAAACCAAATTTGGTATGGGCGCGTTTTTGAAGGCAAGAAATGTTTTTATGGTAATTTGAGACCTTTCCTCATTCTGGAAAGGGGGGCTCCCATACATACGAAAAACAAATTTAAACCAAACATGAGAACTATCCCTACCGCTATGTAAATTTTTATGCAGGGGTTTTTGGGTCCGGGAAAGGATCTTATGACAGTTCGCCATCCCT
>JASCZW010015119.1:0-21280 GCA_034211315.2 Aedes japonicus | reverse complement strand
CGAATTTTGTACGGGCGTACTGGCAAATCTGACTTGTCAATACGGGACCTTGCAAAAACATTGGATTTGCCTAAATCCACTGTTCTGATGATATACTCAAATCATTTCCCGGAACGTTTGACGGTGGAGAGAAACCAGTAAGTAACAAAACATTGGACGCGCTGATCCTGTCATGGACCGAAAGGTGAAAGGATATTAACGGAAAACCCAAATCTCTCCATTCTAACGGTGACTCGTAAAATAGGGATGTCGCCTGGTTTTGTCCAAAAATCAAAACAACGTTTGGGACTTAAGTCGTATAAAGTAAAAACAGTTCCAAATCGCAACGACAAACAGAACTTGGCAGCAAAATCACGGGCTCGACGTTTGTACTGCGAATATTTGACGAAGTTTTCATGCGTTGTTATGGACGATGAATCTTATATCTGGAGGATTTCAATAGCTTCCAGGGCTGGCGTTTTATTCTGCTATGGCCAGAAATGCTACAGCTGAGCATTTTCAGAACGAAGAAGGCATCAAAATTTCCCAAAAAATACCTTGTATGGCGAAGCAATTTGCACGTGTGGCAAAAAGAGTAAATCTTTCGTCACTACAGGCACAATCAACAAAGAGATCTATCAGAAAGAGTGTCTGCAAAAGCGATTGCTACCCTTCATCAAAAGTCACAAAGAAAAACCTTTCTTCTGGCCCGATTTGGCATCATGCCACTCTGCCAAAACTGTGATAGAGTGGTACCAAGCAAATCAAGTGAACATTGTACCAAAAACCTCAAACCCGCCAAATTGCCCAGAGCTACGACCAATCGAGAGATATTGGGCTCTGATGAAGCGGAAGCTTTCTGGAAAAACAAGGATCAAAGACATCAAACACTTCCAGCAAATTTGGACAAAGACGGCTTCTACGATTTCTGAAGAGTCTGTACAAACCTAATGGACGGAGTTAAAGCTCTAATATTTTGTCTCCACGAATTGTTAAAACACATCCCATGAATCTGAAATAAACAACTACGACGGAAATATAATGCGAAATTTATGTTTTATTCATGTTTTGAGGTGTCCGGATTATTGCGGATACAGACCTTAATTTAACAAAACCGATTGTTTATTTAACGATAATAGAGTTATAACTACATTAGAAACAGTTGATTATGATGTTAATCTGTAAAATTCTTGAACTTACTGTGGTTCACCCGCCATTAGATTCGTACACACTTAGAAAATTTTACAGTATTCAGTAATTTTTACGAACTGTTCAACAACTGAACGTTCGGTAATCAATTTACCGGATTTCGGTGAAATTTTAAGTATTCCGGTAAACAAATTACCGGAACTTGTCAAATTACCAGAAATCCGGTAAAGTGGATTACCGACGCAGTTCGTATTGATAAGTTCGGTAAAAATACCAAATACTATAAAATTTTCTAAGTGTGTACGGTATCCCCAAATACGCCCGCCGTGGCGATTCACAATCTTCTCTTGAAATCATCGGTATCATTTATTTCTTCTTAGTTTCGAAAATAGCGAAGAAAGATGTTTTCGGTGTAGAACTTCTAAAAATTGGCTAAGTTGGCGACTTGCATGCATCCACTAATAGGATACTGAACAGCAACCGAAGGACAGGAGATAGGGGGTTAAATGCCCAAAAAAAGAGTGAAATGTTGAAATGTTAGAACTGCCGAGCGACATCTATTACCAACACAGTCTTAAGCTCATTTTGTCGTCGTCTATCGCCGCCAGCAAGCAGATTTGTTGGAAGTTATCACGCCGGTTTTGTGGATGGGCGATCGACATCAGACCAAATCTTTACGTAATGGCAGATTCTTCAAAAGTGCCGCAAGTATCTAGTTCCTGCGCAATCGACAGGCCGATACATACAATACTAGTGATTTTTGAAAACTTTGAAAACTTCTGGACTAAAACAGTTTTTTCCGGGAAACTGACAAGACTAATCAAAGTCATGATGGATGCGTTATAGGGCTCGTTGGGAACACGCAAAGCACTTTAACAAAGCCATAGTCTTTCAGAACTGGCTTTTTCACCAACACCTCCTCTATGCATCTTTAAAGCCTAAATGTGCCCACTCTATAGATGGTTGTGAACACAAATTGATAAAACCTTTACAATACCATAAAAATTTTGAAAATGTTCAAGTGAAAGATGCTATGGCAACTTGAGAACCTTCATAAAACGTTTTGGCTGCCATCAAAACCAGCATAGGGCCAAATGGCCACCGCTGTCAAACTTTACTGTGATATCGTGGTTTTTGTTCTGCTTTGTTCTATTCTTTGCCCTTATGATTTATTTAACAGTAAATAATATCAAAGAAAATTCTAGCCAAACCAAATTGAGTGTTTTGTTATAGCTTATCATGCTCCAAATTATATGCGCATTTAATTTTATGGTGAATATTGACACGATAAGAACCGAAAATAAATGCGCCTCGGAAATTATGCGAGTTTACATCAACAAAAACAAAATTGGAACAAATTTTTTCGATACATTAATCATGAATTTCCTGAAAATTTATAGATTTCAATAAGATTATCTAAAAGAATGCCAAAATTGGACTCTGATCTATAATTCATTTGTTGTTGTGCATTTATTTTTCCACATTTCAATTATTTCATATATTTTAAAAATGGCAAATGGAAGAAATCACAGTTTTGCCAAAAAGTCAATTTATCTTCGCAATGGCCACTATAAAACTATTTGGTCATTTGGTGACTTTTCTCGCTGCCTACTGTTGCAACGATTGGTTTATATAAATAGCATTTGCATTACTGAGCATAATACGAGTTCAATTTGAATCAGTCCTAAAATAAAACCTTTGATAGGATTAAAAGGAACTTTAGAAGACAAGGTTTTAAGATCGTTGTATAGAAGCCGTGTAAGTTCTCATAAAGCTAAATTTGAAACCTATTGGCACCTCTTACAGCCATAATAAAACCAAATTGATTTTTTATGGCTTTCATGAAACTTTAATAAAACTTAATATAAACTGGATGGTTTTGGCAATGTTAGTTGAGGTCCTGCCTGCTGATTCGATATTGCCATGTAGCTAATTTGATACATGGAACGTGTGAACTTATTATGCGGTGTACGATTTTCAATACATCCAGCCAGTTCATCTGTTTCGCTGACGAACTTTGATTACTCCACCGAGATTCTTGACGAAAGATTGTAACGCAGCCGTTGAACCAACATTTTCCGTACTCAATGAGCACATTTGGACGAGACGCCACTAAATATTCAAATTCTAAGCTTCACAGCTGAGTGTCCAGGATACTTTTTCGGTTGTAAACTTCATGCTGCGAATGCGGGTTGCCAGAACCATAATCCGAATTATGCCAATTAGCGTCACCACAATCGGCAACACATTAGTTTAAACCCACTCAATGATGCGTACAAGCACAGTTGAGCAAATCGCTTTTCAATCCAAAATCCCCGCGTGCCCCAAAATGTCTGTTTGTTATGGCAAATGCCCTAATTGAATTCTACACACTTCACATCGTTATCATCATCATCATCATTATCATGGCCAAATCGGTTGCCAGTGGTAAAATATCCTTTCATAAAAGCGTGCCGCCAGTTCGAACGTACCCGCGCTTGCGTGCCATTTCGAGCGTCGTTGCATAGCATACATTTTTATTGTACCTAATGAATAATAAATTCATGAATGGGAGCGAGCGACTGGCTCGCCGACGCTGGCTCGAAGGCGAAAAAAACAGCAAAATATGCCATCGTCAATATGCACTTTTCCGCTCGAAGGGTACCGAACCGAAATGCACTCTCAAGCTGCCAAACATACCTCTCCTTTCCTATGCGACATGCCGGCATCTATTGAGAGTGGCGTTGGCGGATGCCTTCGCAAAGCCACTCAATGTTAACATCCCTCACACCTGCCTCAGGGCGGCGGTACGCCTCAAACGGAAATCATTATTATCTGGTTTCGTTCGAGAGGAATCTGCTAGTGGGCGGCCACGTCGCGCTGGTGGGCTCCAGTAAAGGGCAAATTAATAGAGTGACACTTGCTCACTCATTCGAGGGCATGACAGGATGGTGAGGGCAACCGTCATTATTATTGTCAACATGCTCAAATTTGGAGCTCGTGGTATAATTGATGTCGTGTTTTACCGATCCAGCTGCTGCCTGCTGCTCTGTCTCACCGTTTTTGGAGTCGAGAATCGGCGCTCATCCGCGAGCGAGGTTGGAAGTCGTGAGGTGCGTGGGTGCTGTGAGTACGAGCTCTCTAAGTCATTGTTGTGCTTCGAATACGAAAAATGGAACATTTGAGGTTACTTTTTGATTTCATTTAACTCACGTTTGAGGTTTTGATCTACGATCCCATCAAGTATTAACGGTATATTCAGTTCGTGTGTATATTCGGTGATTAGCTTAACGTCGAAAAAAATTAGCTAGCATTATTTGAAAGGCGAAATTTGGTGAGATCTATCTGATTATAAATTATAACAAATACAAATTTTCAAATTATAAATACCTGCTTGGTTTGAAAACCTTAAGTTTCAAAATCTGTAAGTGTGTTACAGTTACCTTTATCCGAATGATCTCGGTAATGTTCACATGTGGGGTTGAGTTTATGTGAAAGTAGCTTCGGAACCGACCTGGCTTCATATACATTGTGAAGCGGGCTGCAGTTGCAATAGAGCTATCACCTCTTACTCCCGGATTGAAGCTACTTTCTATATTCACTTGAAGCATTATTACAAACAGGTTTCGTTCAGTACATATATCAATACGAGCCAGTGGGCGTTTTCCGGCGATTTTCAACACATCCAAGGCTATCAAAATTAGTCCGGCTGTCACCAATATGGTCCTGGAAACATCAGTTTGACCACGAGGATGCAATTTATTTGTTCTAAATAGAGGCCTTTATGAATGTTGATGTTTAAATATTCTCGAACTCAAACAATGCTTATTATAAAACTGTTTATCATCATGTAAAATTACAATGTCTATATGTAATGTAGATGTTTAAATTAAGAAGCACGGTTACTAACAATACAAGCTTACTGTTGAGACGTAGAGGTTTATTCGGTCTCTAATAGCAACGGATGTTAAAATGGACGGTTCCATCCGTGAAAGTAACAATCTTGGATTTTTCATAATTTTGTCGAGGAATGTGCATTGAATTCCATGAAAAAGTTGGAGTGCATTTGGATTTCAAGTGAATTCCTCGTAAAATTTGGAGTAAATTTGAATTTTGCTTTGCATTTCTTGGATGTTGGAAGTAAATTTCGAATAAATTATTTGTGAAATTTGAAATAATTTCCTTGTAAATTTTTAAATTGATTCAGGATGCATCCCTTGAATAATTCAGAGCGATTTTGGCATTATTGTGTGGCGAAATTTGGAATACATTCCTTAAGAATTGCTTGCTTGTGGAGTTTGAAATGAAGTTCGAGTTACGTTCTTTTTTTATGAATCATTTATGTGTACATGCTCAATCGAATCAACTTCACAGAACCAAGTTTTAATTTTTTAGACATCAGCTATCTTAAAACTAAAGTTAAGGCGATAGAACCGATTACTCAAGGCCGTCTCGAGGTTAATAGGAATAACAATTTAATGGATGGGAAGATGGGTGGCAAAAGTTACGAGTTTCAAATGAATTCCTTTTAAACGATGTGAACGATTCAAATGAATTCCTTGTAAAGTTGAAGGAGACTTGAAATTAATTTCTTGTGGAGTTTGGAAAGAACCCTTTTTGAAACTCGAAGATAATTCAGAACGAATCACAAAACTATGAATGAATTTCTATTGCGATTTGAAGTTTATTTCGGTAGGAGCTCGAAATGACTTTTTTGTGGGAATCGGAATAACTTGTGAAATTGGGTTCTTTCTTGCAAAATACTGAAGAATTATTATATTTTGTTGAGTTCTGGTTGAATTTCTTTAATAATTCGGATTTATAATACGGTAATACGGATGTATAATACGGTAAATTTGTTATTACCTGTAATTTGTAATTCCTGCCACACGATATTCTGAATGAGTTCTCGTTTGAAAAATTCGGAGTGAATTTGGGATGAATTCGAGTCTCTTCGAATCTCAAAGAGGGTTACGACAAGGTGATGGATTGTCAAGTTGTTGTTCCACATTGCATTCAGCGGAGATTAACTTCGAAGAGATGGGATAGACACGAGTGGCACGACCTTCAGCAAGTCTGTCCAACTATTTTGCTTCGCCGACGCCGTTGATTGGGCTTGTGATTAACGCGCTGAAAACAAAATACATGAAGTTACCTTCATCAGGATCACGATAAGACAATGTTAGCCTTCTACCACGAGTTCAGATCGACGGTGATGAAATCGAGGTAGTAGACGAGTTCGTGTATCTCGACTCATTGGTGACCGCCGATAACGACACCAGCAGAGAGATACAAAGGCGCATTATGGCTGGCAGTCGTGGCTACTTTGGACTCCGAAACACGAACATTGCTAGTGGAGGACCAACTAAGGGCGCGGTGTCTATGAACGGAAGGTGCTGCGTAAGATCTACGGTGGAGTGCAGATGGAAGACGGAACGTGGAGGAGGCCTCCCAGGGTTCACATCGCTAAAACCTGTCGACTACGATGGGCTGGGTATGTCGTAAGAATGTCGGACGACAGCTCTGTTAAAATGGTTCTCGAAAACGATTTTCTCTAGAATAACGGAATATATTTTTTCATGAAATTCAGTTAAATTCCATGAAAAGTCTGTGGAGAACGTAAAATTTACTGTTTGTAAATATCTGAAACAATGTAGAATGGAATGGTTGGTGAAAGAGTTTTGAATGAATATCTGTAAAATTCATGAAGAATTTCGAAAAAATATCATATGGGGTTCAGCATACATTCATTTGAGAGTCGACTAAGAGCAAATGCGAAAAGAATTTGTTGTTCGGGTAGTTTCGAATGAATTCCTTGTAGAATTGCGATTGAAAGAAAAAGAAAGAGAGAGAGAGAGAAAGAGAGAGAGAGAGAGAGAGAGAGAGAGAGAGAGAGAGAGAAAGAGAGAGAGAGAGAGAGAGAGAGAGAGAGAGAGAGAGAGAATTTAGACAATAGGTTTTCCAGCAATTGCGGGTCGAGCCAGGGCCTGTGGAGGAAGATCTCCATCCATCACGTTTCAACGGGTGGATCAAATAAATGAAACAGTGGCTATCGAGTCCAACGAAGACGACGACGACGACGATGTCCTGGGATGATCCTGATGAACCAATGAATCAAGCAAGCGAAATCGAACTGCAGTCCGATGATGAACAGGAAGTGGAAAATACGCCGCGGAGGTCAACAAGATCCAAATTTCGTGTTACTCCAAACCGATATGCATGTACTGCAGAAACATCGGTTAAGAAGGAGCCGAAATCTTTGAAGTAAGCGTTATCCAGTCCTAGTAACACCGAGTGGCGCCAAGCGATGATGGAAGAGCTAGCATCCATTGAAGCAAACGACACTTGGGATTTGGTCGATCTGCCGGTTGGTAGTGGGTGCCATCGGATGCAAGTGGGTGCTTAAACGAAAGCGATACGACAGCGGTTGTGTAGTTCGACACAAAGCCTGGCTGTTAGCTCAGGGCTTCAACCAACGTTTTGGTACGAACTACGATGAAGTTTTTGCGCCGGTCGTTCGTCATACCACGTTTCGCACCATGATGTCCGTTGCAGAAAAGAAGAAGATGCATGTTAAGCAGTTCGACGTCAAGACGGCGTTTCTCAACGGCAACCTTGAGGAGAAGATCTTTATGAAGCAGCCTAGCGGGTTTGTTGTAAGCGGCATGGAAGGCAAGGTATGCCGTTTGAAGAAAAGTTTGTACGGGCTCAAACAGGCAGCTCGTTCGTGGAACCAACGATTGCATGAGGTGTTGGAAGCATATGGTTTTGAGCGGTGTAAGGCAGATCCATGCTTTTACAGGAAGAAAACTGGTAAAAAATGGTGCTACGTTCTCGTGTACGTGGACGATCTCATCGTAGCCAGTGACGATAAGGGCATCAACGGATCATTGGAGCGAACACTTGCAAAGAATTTCCAGATCAGCAGCCTCGGTGACGTCAAGTTTTACCTTGGAATCGAAGTCGAGCGAGATCACAATGGAGATTTTCTCATCAGCCAGCGCAAGTACATTGAAGACGTTGTTCGTTCTGCTGGTCTACAGGATGCAAAAGTATCAACCGTGCCAATTGATCCCGGATACGGTAAGACACAAGAGGAAGATGACGCGCTTCCAAATAATCAAGAGTACCAGAAGATGGTTGGGCAGTTGTTGTACATCGCAGTCAACAGCAGACCAGATATCGCAGCGTCAATTTCGATCCTGAGTCGTAAGGTGAGTTGCCTAACCTGTCGTCGCTGTGAATCGCTACCTGAAGGGGACGGCTGATGCAAAACTTCAACTGAGTAGCAGTGGCGATTCTTCTGGTTGGTTACGCTGATGCCGATTGGGCAGAATGTCGTCACGATCGGAAATCCAACAGCGGATACATGTTCAAATACTTTGGAGGCACAATTTCCTGGGCATGTCGTAAGCAGAGCTGCGTTTCATTGTCCACTGCAGAGGCGGAGTTCGTAGCACTTTTCGAGGCATCCCAAGAAGCGGTTTGGCTGCAGAGACTGTTGGAGGACCTAGGGGAGAAAACAGAAGTGATGTTATTCGAGGACAACCAAAGCTGCTTGAAGATGCTGAACAGTGCAAAGTTCAGTAATCGCACGAAACACATCTCTACGAAATTCCGTTACGCCAAGGACCTGAAGACGAAAGGCGTTATCAATAACGAATAAATATATATGATCTTCATTCGGTTGATCCTGAAATGCTAGAAATGTTGTATATTATTAAAGTGTAGAGTTCCTTTCATTTATGCATGTTTCGTTCATTTTCAGCGATAGCAGCAATTCTCAAAAAACGTGGTTTGAGGTATCCTGAAAAAGTTGGTTAAATCTATTGAAATTTTACAGAACTAACATTTACACATTTAATTTACTGTTTGCCGTGGTCACTAATGCTGCTTGATGCTGATTTTATAACAGCAATCCATTTTTATTTTGCTGACCCAATAGTTATTGCTCCTGATTTAGGAGTTGCACCTGGAACATGGAAGATTTAATTGAAAGGGAATTAAAGACAAATGGCCATTAAAAAACAATTCACTCTTATACGAAGCTGGGAACAATCTACAAATTCCTTCAAATAATTTAGAGAAACGACAAAAAGTGCACTATTTGCTTGACAACTCTTTCATTGTTGTTTACTCTCTAATTGTCATTGAATAAACAGCAAATATACCTACACACTTGGTATTCTTAATAATCTATTCCATCATTATCGAAAGGGTAGGTGTTTTGATCATGATTGTGAGCAACTAGTAATATGTCCTGATGTGTCAGGTGCAGATAATGCAAATATATATTATAATTTAAAAAGTACGCTCATACGACAGCCGTAATCAAGGCACTGACTCTAACAACATATTATTTAGCTGGGGATCAGACCTTCTGAACTGAACAGGGGTCATTGAAAAATTTAACTTAGGACAGATGCTGACAAGGAGTTAAAGGCTGGGGCTTTATAAAAAGAATAGGACGCGGAGGGTCCGCTTGGGGAGACAAGTGGCCTTGAGGACAAAGAACAGTTCTTCTCTATATCTTCTCTGTATTGTGTGTCAGCTCCAAGAATCCTGCAGTCAACTTCAGCCAACAGATATAATAAACGATCGCAAAGGAATAGAAACTCGTGAGAAATAACATAGGTCATAAGTGAGTAAAAACTAACAACAAGCTTGCACATCATCAAGGTAAGAACTTCATAATTACCTATTCTAATTTGCAAAATTATACAAATAATTGAGACTCACCACTCACTATCTTATGCGATGGGTCAACTTATATGACATTAAAAGACTATGGCGGAATAATATAAAAAGATCGGCCAAGACCGCCAATACTAGGAAATTGGTTTCAGACAAATATAACAGACACAATGAAAGAATAGTAAAAACAAAATTCAATAAAGTAGAACACATTAAAAGAATAAGGCGAACAAAAATAAATGAATCAGAAGAGGTAAGACGAAATAACGCCAATGACCAAATAACACAAAACAATGGACATGAACATAATGCAAAGAAAGTCTCTCCATATTACTGGCATAAGTTTCGAAGCTCATATTAACGAAATATGCTCAGTGAATGCAGATTGCAGCTCTCAATGATCTCTCTCGAGTATACTGAAGTTAACTATTCTGAAAATGCAGCTGGGCTTACAACTTACTGAAATTAATTTGGTAAATCTAAACATCATTTTAAACGATCCTAGAAGACAGAATGTAACCCATATAAAGAAAACCAGTTAACCTAAATATATCTCAAGTATACTAGTTTGGACTGCGATCAATGTCATACCGACACCGAAGGTGTGCTTATTACAAGGAAATATTTTATCCCGATTTATAAAATGAAACGGTCTCACCCAAATAGATCCTGTATGATGTGCTGCTTAAAGCAATATTTGCGCGGATTTGATGTGAATTTTATTTCTAAATGCGTAAATATTGAGAAACCCGTCATCCAAATCAGAAGGTTCAATCAATGTTACTGCCTTTGACTCTGGTGTACGAAACTGACAAAATGAAAACCAGTTGGAACACAAAAATACAAGAACGAGAAGAAAATCCCTCCCGTAAACGGGTCATACAGAACAGCAAATAAACTCGACCAGCAGCAGAACCAGCACCAGCATCCACTTTTTATCCGGTTCATTGCTGCAGCAAAACAGTAATGATCCATGCAGTGGCATGCACACATACACACACACACCCGATCTCATGTTGCTGCTGCCGCCGCCGGATTGCAAAATCCGCAGTTTTGCATACACATGTGTTCACGGCATATTATGACACTGGCAAACTGCAACCAGCTGAGCAACGCGACGACAGACGCCTTAACAACATGTTCCGTTTCTCCCGATCCAAAACAAAAACCCAAAAAAGCCGAAATCGAATACGAAAAGTTACCAAAGGTCGGCGCTGTGACTAATGGCGAACGAAATGTGAAACCACGGCAACGATGACGATGACGGTTCGCAAATGGTAAATGGCCACTTGAGACGGCCAAGTGGAAGCCATTCTGGTTGAGCTGCTGCCCCGCCGTGGAAATATTATAACCAAATAAGTCATCATACTATCCTATCTGTCACCGTGCTTTAATGCGTTTGTTGTGTTTCGGCGTCGTCGGTCGTTCGACGGCGAAATTCCACCCCATGACTATGTAGGGTAGGGTATTTACGAAATCGGTACCCAAAACAATGAAATATGATCATGATTTGGTTATTTTGTTCGAGGGATGTGATTCACTGATGGAGGCAAAAAAAAACGAAGGAAAAGGCACGCCATAAGCAGGCAGAAGTTCAATGTCATACGCCCTGAGGCGCCGAAAAAAAAGGGTCCCATGGAAGTTGCGTCATTTCGGGCGATGCGATGGACGACAACAGGGTTGAAACTCTTGACCAACTCGTTCGGACGGCAGAGAGATAATCCGGATGTCGTCAATTTCGTGGTTGAATAATCCTTTAGAGCTCGGTTCCGGCAGGATTCTTAATCCTTATTCATCCCATGAAGAAGTGTGCTGGAAAATCGATTGAACTTTACGATTCCTGCATTGCATCTGGTGAGGAATACATTATGCGGGTCATGTCGGGTGTGTGTGTGTGTGTGGCCGGTTCGGGTCGTAAAATTGAAATGAATGTAAGACAGTCGGTCTGTCTGACCTTGCTGACATGCTTTACACGTGGCAGGATGATCAGGAGCTTTGGCTTTTTCTTTATTTATCATATAAATTGCTGATTGCGAGAGAAATAGGTCCAAATATGCACATACATAACTATGAAATCGAAATATAGTTACCATTAATGATTTTATTGATTGGGCTCGATATTGCCGTTGACGAATCTGGTGAAAGTGATGTTTTGGCTCGAGCGTTGCAAGGTTGACCCAAGTTGTACGATTCTTTTCCAGGAGACATTAAACGATTTTTCCTCTCTCAAAACTGCCATTCAACTTCGACGTTACAGATCCACTCAGTTGTAACCAATGCACAACGGTCTAGAATGCGAACTTAGCTGGAAAGATACTGTGCGCAACGGTTCAAGACCCCCCCGTTACCGACTAACGCTACTGCTTCTATCGAATGACATCTGAAAGAAACGCCATGAGCAATGATATGAGAAATTGAACCTTTTATTGTTTTCACATTATACAAAGCCATTAAGCCAAGCAGTAGTTTACTTTCCCTGAAAATTGATTAACCTAAAATTTGTTATTCTATAATTTGCAAATCTATATATAAAATTATAAAAGCTGTAGTGTGTAGTTTGTTGCTAAATTAATCGTAAGTAACTAGTACATCCATAAAAAACTGTTAGATCCTAATTTACGTCATTTATAAAGGTAGTTGTTTGTTACAAGTTAGACGGACAGTTTGCGTAGAAGACAATAAATGTAAGTAAATTAAGACCACAAAAAGCAACAAGAAATTAAATAAACAAATATTTCAGCTTAAAGCCTACTCTAGCAAAAAACGGGTTTGCTATTAAGAGTCCGAAACGTGACCGTCATCGTAACAGATACATTTTCCGCCTGAGTTTGAAGTTTTTGAGCAAAATTGTCTTCTACAAATTTGTTTCTAATAATGAGGTCCTTATTAGGCCATCCCTTATTTTGAAAAACATGACCAAGTCAAGAATTACACCTCTTGAAATTTTCGTCTTGACTAGAAAACAAACATACTTAAATTTAAAGACCGTTCGTTGACGTTAAGTGCTTCCCCAACGAACATAAAATGTTATCAACCTGACGACACTGAGCTTGGTCGACCTGTAAGACCATACACAACAGTATCGTGCTTGCCACCGCGTGGGCAGTCACCTGTACTACTATTTCTTCAGGTCCGTTGGGGGAGCACTTTACGTCAACGTCCGGTCTTCAAATTTAAGTATGTTTGTTTTCTAGTCAAGACGAACATTTCAAGAGGTGGAATTCTTGACTTGGCCATGTTTTTCAAAATAAGGGATGACCTAGTCCTTGTTTTGGTATGAATAGAAACCAGGGTGGTTCCTTGCTTTCAAAGTAATCGAAAATCTTACTTTTTGTATTTGCAGAAATAATGGCATCCATTCCTCAAAAATGTTACTGTTCGAGCTAAATGCGCAACTTGTAGGCTCTTTGACAGCAGCCCCCGCACAACATATGCGAAATATGTTTTCGCTCCGTTCGCCCGGTTGATCTGGCAGCACCGTATGCACTCGGCTGCTTGACTACCCGACCGTTGGTAGTATTTAAGTAAAAGGTTCAATAGTCTGTTGTTAGATTTTTTACATGGTACGGGTTTGACGCGTTTGTCTCCGTCGCATATTAATAAAATTTTAGTTTTGTGATTACAATTTAGTTTGAATTTGATGTGGTTTCCAAGCGAATTAGACCTAAAAAGAACGCAACACAACGTAGGAAACTCCAACGATAAGTGTCACCACAAAATTGGTGCCGTGACCAGGAGCTACGGCCTGGAATTTCTGCGAGGATCTCCAAGTCATCACAACGCCCGGTGCAAAGAAGAACGTTTTTTCCGACGTAGGGAACCTTTCACTGTCGCCATTCTGTGGGGTTGTTATCACGTCGTGGAACGGCTCCATTGCTTGAGTTAAACCAATTGTTGGCAACGGTATTGTCAGCTTCGTGATTGTTCAATTGATTGTGTGCCACTATCCTGAATCGTTTGTATAGCGACAATTGTCTATTCAAATTGCGGAAATCATTACGCTACTATCTTCGGACCGGACCTGCTACAACATTCCCGTTGGAATTGGTTGATCGATAGTCTCTAACCTCCTGCTGATTTGGATTTTGAAAAGAGTTGGCTCGCTTTGTTCCGGTTGGCTGAAAAATTAAATACAAGGCACGCTTTTGCCTTGAACAAGGATCACCTTTCACAACCATCGAGCATCCGTTGTGCTATCATCAGCCATCGACAATGGCTACGGAAACTGTGCTGCTTTCCCGGAGGGAGACGATACTTGCTACGCTGGGTCGGGCAGAGGACTTCGTTGCTGAGTACGACGCGGGACGGGACCAGGCGCAGGTACCGTTGAGGCTGAGCAGCATCGACAATATCTGGGCTAACGTGGAAGTGGCGCAAGGGCCATTGAAGGATATAGCAACGACAGCCGAAGGTAGGGCGATGCATGCTGGCATCCGTGCCGACTTTGAAAATCGCCTGTTTTCAATAAAGGCAAACTTGCTTTCCTATTTGCCTCCAATTTCAATTAACGCTCGCAATCCCTGCTCCCCTAATGCTACTTCTGCTCCCTCTGGGATCAAATTGCCTACGATTTCGCTTCCAGAGTTTGGTGGGGACTATCAGCAATACGAAACGAACCGATGTACCTGAAGTGGATCTAGAAGTGCGAGCTTTAGTAGCAGCGGTGACGACAACCTCCACTATAAATCCATGGTTCCTCCGCTAGTCCTCCTACAGTCGCCTAGTCAACGTTGTCGCCTACTGTCTCCGATTCGTTAGTAATGCCAGAGAAAAAACTCGCACTCAAGAACCGGATGTCTTTAAGCCAAGCACCATGTGCCTTTCACCTTAGCAGCTGGAAAGAGCTAAAGCATTGCTGATTCGATTCACCCAGCATGACGCCTATGCCAGCTAGTTTTAGGAGCTGGAGGAAAATTTTACCCTTGGAAGACGCTTCCCCCTTCGAAAGCTGAGCCCTTTCCTAGACCCAGAGAGAGTAATGAGAGTGGGAGGTCGCCTAAATCTATCGCAATTGCCCTACCAAGCCAAACACCCTGCCATCCTTCCAAAACAGCACCCTCTAACGCATCTAATTGCTGAGCACTACCACACAAAGCTTTTGCACGGCGGTGCGCGTACCCTACTATCGGCAATTCGGGAAGAATTCTGGCCTATAGATGGTCGCAGACTAGTTCGTAGTGTTGTTCGAAACTGCTTTCGATGCTACCGATTGAATCCGGTACCCGCTCAGCAACAAATTGGTCAGCTTCCAGCTTCAAGAGTCGTTCCAAGCCGTCCATTCAGCATTGTAGGAGTAGACTACGCTGGGCCGTTCTATCTGAAAGCCATCCACAAGCGGGAGTCCCCCACCAAAGCGTACATGTGCCTTTTTGTATGCTTTGCTACGAAGGCTGTACACCTGGATTGGTTCAGGATCTGTCCACTTCAGCGTTTCTAGCAGCACTGAGGCGATTTATTTCCCGTCGTGGCCGGCCGGCGCATATCCATTCGGACAAAGGGAAAAATTTTGAGGGTGCGAAAAATGAACTCGTCAAGTTATTTTCTGTCGATGCTGTCCGATGAACGAGAATTTGGGCGGATCCATTCCTTTTGTGCATCTGAAGGAATCACTTGGCACCTCACACCTCAAAAGCTCCTAATTTCGGCGGCCTGTGGGAGTCAGCGGTGAAGATTGCGAAAAAGCATCTGTACCGACAAATTGGTTCTTCGCGTCTTTCTTACGAAGATTTGAGTACAATTCTTTCGCAGATTGAAGCTATCATGAATTCGAGGCCGTTGCTTCCATTGAACTAGGACCCGAACGACTTAGCTGCACTAGCACCGGCGCATTTTCTCAACGGTTCGTCGATGCAAGCCCTGCCCGACCCAAAGCTTCGCAGCATTCCGACCAGTCAACTAGACTCCTATTGGAAACTTCAGTCTTACATCCAGCAATTTTGGAAGCATTGGCAGGCTGAATATCTCCAGGAGCTTCAAAAAGACACCAAATGCCTTTTCAGGAACGATGACATCTTGCCCGGCAAACTAGTTATCGTAGTGGATGAGCAGCAACCAACAACCCGTTGGCCTCTTGCTCGAATTGTAGAGCTTCATCCGGGAAAGGACCAAATCACCAGAGTTGTTACGCTTCGTACTGCCAAGGGAATCATCAAACGCCCGATCGCTAAAGTGTGCATCCTGCCGTTTGCTCCAGCGGTTCCGGTTCCAGAGGGAGACAATAATCAGCCAATGCAGCAACACAAAGACCCAGCAACTCCTGACGAAGGAAATTGAATATTATTTATAAAAAAAAAAAACGATTGTTATAGATAGTGTAGATTTGTATTGTAAAATGTTGTTTTGATTTGTGTTGAATGTAATCCAAGGCGGCGGGTATGTTCGAGCTAAATACGCAACTTGAAGGCTCTTTGACAGCAGCTCCCGCACGGCCGCACAACATATGCGAAATATGTTTTCGCTCCGTTCGCCCGTTTGATCTGGCAGCACCGCATGCACTCGGCTGCTTGACTAGTATTTAAGTAAAAGGTTCAATAGTCTGTTGTTAGATTTTTTACATGGTACGGATTTGACGCGTTTGTCTCCGTCGCATATTAATAAAAGTTTAGTTTTGTGATTACAATTTAGTTTGAATTTGATGTGGTTCCCAAGCGAATTAGACCCAAAAAGAACGCAACACAACGTAGGAAACTCCAACGATAAGTGTCACCATAAAATTTATTTGCAGAAATAATCGCATACATTCTTCAAAAATGTTACAGATGAGACAATTGAATATCTTGAATAAATCGAATAAATTTTTCTGTAGCTTTTGAAATGACCGAATCAGAGCATTTTTTCCTACATAGCTTACGGTGTCCCTATAAAAATCAGTTATTTTGCTCTAACTTTTTTATTTCAAATTTTTGAGCAAATTTTTCTTGCCATTGATTCTAGAAAAATAATGGATACAACTTTTGGGGTGCGGAAATCGTCGCTATTGTATGTCATACAAAAGTTATTATGGTTTTTGTAAATAAATAGGTCTTCTTCAAATTTTGAACTCTCTGGTTAGGACAGAAAAAAAAAATTAACTGCATTTGAAAGAATTTTAATTCTTGCATATTATTTCTGGAAACTGGAGATATGATATTTTTTATACTAAGTAAAACACACTTGAAAAGAGCATATTCTATAAGAAAATCGTAAAGTAACTCTTGCTAACTGTAAAATATATCGTCAAGATTTTTAATCAAAAGTTACATCTTATTAGGTTCTAAACACATCCTCTTGACAGCTTTGTTGGCAAATTTGAAATAAAAAACCTAGAACAAAAAACTTGTTTTTTTTGTAAGGACACCCTAAGCTATCTAAGGACAACTGTCCTGATAAAGGTCTCTGCTTCCGATATTATATTGCTTGATTAGATCTCGAGTTATGTAGAAGTTTGTGTTTCATTCAAATGCAAGCCCCCTTCCAGACGGGGCAACAGTCTCGCACCATCATAAGAATTTTCTCCGACCCCAAAAACTCCTGCATACAAATTTTTGTAACAGTAGGGGTGATTATCATTTTTGGATGAAATTTGCGTTTGATTTGTATGAGAACTCTTTCTGCCGAAGAGGGAGAGGCCTGGAACCACCGTTGAAACATTTTCTGTCTTCACATGCCAAATTTAGTTCTATTTGCTTGATTAGTTCTTGACTTATACCAAAAAACTTCTGTTTCATTTGTATAGAGCCATCCCTTCCAGATAGGGGAGGGGTCTTAATCCACCATATGAATATTTCTTGTCTCCAAAAACCGCGACATGCCAAATTTGGTTCTATTTGCTTGATTAGTTCTTGAGTTATGCAGAAATTTGGGCTTCATTTGTATGGGAGTCCTCCCCCACTCCTTCAGAAGAGGAAGGAGTCTCGAGCCATCATAAGAATCTTTTCAGGCCCTAAAAAACCCAAAACAATTTCATAACAGTTGGGATAATTCTCATGTTTGGTTGAAATTTGTGTTTGGCTCCTTCCCGAGTGAGGAGGAGTCTCAAATTACCGTTGAAACATTTTTCGCTTAAAAAAAATCCACATGCCAAATTTGGTTCGATTTGCTTGTTTAGTTCTCGAGTTATGCAAAAAAAATCTTTTTCGTTTGTATAAGAGACATCCCTTCCAGATAAGGGAGGGGTCTTAAACCACATTGGAAACACATACCAAATTTCGTTCCATTTGCTTGATTAGTTCTCGAGTTATGCAGAAATTTGTGTGTCATTCGCATGGTAGCCCCCTCCCTCTTCCTTTCAGACAGGGAAGGAGTCGCGAACCACCATAAGAACATTCTCCGGCCCCACAAAACCCCCAAACATTTCATAACAGTAGGGATAATTCTCATGTTTGGTTAAAATTTGTAGTTCATTTGTATGAGAGCCACTCCTTCCAAAGAGAGGAGGGGTCGGGAACCACAATAGAAACATTTCTCGCCTTCAAAAGCCTCCACATGCCAAATTTGGTTCCATTTGCTGGATTAGTGCCTGAGTTATGCAAAAAAAATCTTTTTCATTTGTATAAGAGCCATCCCTTCCAGATAAGCGAGGGGTCTCAAAATACCTTGGAAACCTTTCTTGCCTTCAAAAACCTCCACATGCCAAATTTGGTTCCATTTGCTTGGCTTGAGTTTCGATTGGTTCATGTAGAGATCCCCTCCCTATTTCTAGACGGGAAGAGGAGTCTCTGAACCATCATATGAATCTTCTCCGATCCCAAAAGCACAAAATAATGTCATAATAGTAGATATAATTCTCATGTTAGGTTTACGTTTGTATTTCATTTGTATAGGAGCCCCTCCTTCCAGAGAGAGGAGCGGTATCAAACCACCACCGTAGAAACATTTCTCGACTTCAAAAACTTCCATATCCCAGATTCATTTGCTTCTTTAGTTCTCGAGATATGCATAAATAAATCTTTTTTTCATTTGTTTAAGAGCCATCCCTTCCAGTTAAGGGAGGGGCCTCAAACCACCTTGGAAACCTTTCTTGCCTTCAAAAACCTTCACATGCCAAATTACATTCTATTTGCTTGATTAGTTCTCGAGTTATGCAAAAAAAATTGTTTTATTTGTTTGGAAGACCCCCCCCCCCTCCTTCAGACAGGAAAAGAGTCTCGAACCATCAATCCTCGACCCCAAAACGCCCAAAAAAATTCATAACAGTAGGGATAATTCTCATGTTTCGTTTAAATTTGTGTTTCTTTTGTATAAGAGCCCCTCCTTCCAGAGAGAAGAGGGGTCTCGAACATCCTTAGAAACATTTCTTACCTCCAAAGCCCCCACATGCCAAATTTGGTTCTATTTGCTTGATTAGTTCTCGAATTATTCAGCAATTTCTGTTTCATTTGTATGAGAGTTTCCTTTCTAAAAGGGGGGGGGATCTCGAATCACCATAGAAACATTTTAGCCTCCAAAATGTCCCACATGCCAAATTTCGTTCCATTTGCTTGATAAGTTCTCGAGTTATTCACAAATTGCTGTTTCATTTTTATGGGAGCCCCAACTTTCAGAAGAGGGAGGGGTCTCAAACCAATATAAAACCTTTCCTGTGCCTAAAAACCCTGCCATACCAAATTTCACGCCGATCGGTTTAGTAGTTTTCAAGTCTATAAGGTTCAGACAGACATACAGACAGAGAACAATTCACATTGCTTCGATTTTGCGTCAACGTAATGTAAACGTAATTAGTTCAGAACGCATTCGCTACGTAGCGCTACTTTTCATGTGAACTATGTGTATTACCTGTGTATTTTGAGATCTAGATCGTGTATAAATTTACTGTATTCAGGAAAGTTAGTCGAAAAATTATGAGCTTCCAGACGCTCGACTCATCAGATCAGAATTATCTCACTCAGGGGTCAGGGCTTTTTGAATGGTATACACTTTTGATCAGAATTCTTCCGCTACGTGGCGCTAGTGTTCATGTGAAATTTATGTACTATCTGTATTTTGATATCTAGATCATGTATGAATTCGTTGTTTTCAGGCAATTTATTCGGATAATCATGGTCTTCCAGACACTCGACTTCACAGTTCAGAATTATTTCACTGCGTGGCGCTTGTCTGCCTGAGTGAATGTTTATCGCTAGTGTACATTAGTGGCTAATTGCCCCAATATGTGTATTGTTGGAACGTTCTTCTGACAACTATAGGTTAATTCTTCAAAGAAGTTCATGAAAGTTTTTCAGAGATTTCGGGGAAGTTCTTTGGACAACTTCAGGGAAGTTTTTCGGAGAACTTCAGGGAAGTTCTTCAGAGAACTTAATGGAAGTTCTGCAAAGAACTTCAGGCAAATTGTTTAGAGAACTTCATGGAAGTTTTTAAGAGATTCATTGTAGTTCTTCAGAGAATTTGATTACGGAAATTTAGCTAAAATCCAGACGAGGGATACCAGTTTCGAGACGAACTGCATCTGCCAGGTGCAGAGGTCAAAACTAAAGAAGAGTCCGGCTGGCTCAGGCGTAAAGTATATCCATTGCGGATGCCGGAGATGTCTTGCTATCCATTCCGTATCCATATCCATTAAAGCTAAGGTATGAATATTATTACCATCTATCATGTTAATTTTACCACATAACTTGAATGAAATGGGTAAGGAAAGGACCATCAAGGCACCGAATTGAAGCGATGCGGATGAGGAAAGTGGAATTGACAACTACCTGTTGATAACATTCCGTGAATTTACGGTGGTCTCTTCTCCCCACTCAGTAAATTCAAAGTTGGTCTAGATCTGAATATACCGGTGACACAAATAATGTACATGTGCACTCTCGTTACGTAGTGCACGAGTTCTCAACTAATGTTTGCACCATCCAAAAGGCCTTGATCACTTGAACATATATGCCGAGGACGTCATCTCGCAATATGTCAAGAATCTCGAGAACTTTCTGAAGGCCTCCATCCAAAAGACCTTGAACTAATCTTTACGGCATCCAAAAGGCCTTGATTACTCGAACATATTTGCCGAAGACGCCATCTCGCAATGTGTCAAGGATCTCGAGCGCAGTGTAGTGAGATAATTCTGAAGGTCATGATTTCCCAGATAACTTTCCCTAAAACAGCAAATTCATAAATGATCTAGTTCGCAGGATACAGGTAAAACAAAAAGTTCACATGTACATTAGCACCACGGAGCGGACGAACTCTGAACTAATTTTTACAATTTCCAAAAGGCCTTAGCCACTCAAACATATTTGTCGAAGCGCCTACTTCCTATATGTCAAAGATGCCTAGATTCGGGCTATTCAGTAATTTCACATTCTCACTAGCGCCGCGTAGTGAGATTATACTGAACTTTTGGTCTTACCATCTTGAAGGCCTTGTTCTGCTGAACAACTTTGCTCAAAAAAGTAACTGTCTATATCTGATGGATCACGAGATATTCTATGATGAAACCAAGAAGGTTAACCCCCATACATCACTCAACCGCCTCCTCAAGGCAATCCGCGTTAGTCAGGAGGTTGATTGT
>JASCZW010015118.1:0-21285 GCA_034211315.2 Aedes japonicus | reverse complement strand
CCGGGAGCCAAAATGAAGTGGGCACTTTTCTGTTACTTGTGTTTTCAACACGAATCGATTTTTTTTGTATTGAACTCTTTTTTTGATTATTATTCCATAAGTGAAACTTGAAAAGAATAAAAAAAAATAACACAGATAAAAAGATACATTGAATTTTCTGCGTTTCCTAATTCACATAAAAGGAATGCTGTATTTGGCAGAAAATATTGAGATATTTCATGTAAATTTAAGCCAGATAACGCCTGAATCTAGCCTGTTGTATGAAAGATTGCAAACATTGTTGCATGACGCATGACAGATTGCAAACAATTTCGTTGTTTACGCCTCCTTTGGCTTGGAATTATACGAGGGGCAATTTTACACGCCTGTTAAAATTTATTATTTTTTTCTGTGATGATATCAAAAAGACCACAGTGTGTTTACCTCAATTTTTACCAAATAAATGAGAAAAATTCAAACCCCTGGGATGAGGTGGGCATTCTATTTTGCCTGTTAGTGTAAATACGAAACAACAACTGCAACAATTACAGCTTTCAGACTCTTCGACTACAGTTATAGATTTCAGATCTTATTATGGATAGACATAGCTAGACATGCATCGTAATTTTTACCCCAACTAACGCAAGATTAACGTCAGCTGTTTCTAGTATATACAACTGGAGATTATGATCAATTTTGTTAACTTTCACCGAAGTCTGAACAGCCAGTTAAAATTTAGACATTTCAATTTAGGTGTTTAAAGTAATTTTCAAAGTAACTACACAGAAAAAATAACCTGAATTTTCATTGTGATGTAAATATTGATGCCTGTAAAATTTTATTTCATTCCACATGATATCGCAACGTTTTACAACCGTGTGACAAATTATGTATGTGGATGTTTCATTAGGATCACATAACTTTTGAAAGGTTTTCAGAACCATCGTGCAAACTTTAAAAAAGTTCTCATTGATTTCCTAAGATGCGAATGTATTTCGAGAAGCTAAACAAATTCCAAGAGACTTATACAAATTTTGAACCGTTTGCAAGGTATCAGAGAATTACAAAAAAATCTCAAAATCTTTCAACGCATTTCAATAGTTTCTGAGAAGAATTGTGCATCAACCGACTGATTACAGAAGATTTAAAAAATCCCATATCTTGTTTATGGTTACAAAATAATTCGAAACGTTGCAACATTTCTGAAAACCATAATCAATCGGAAATAGCTTGTGAAATCTTCTGAGTAGTTTGCAGAGCAACAGAAAAAATGGTTCAATCTTAAAATGCTCCAAAGCATTCTTCAGAGTTGAAAATATTTCAAAAAGATCGAAAAGATCTTTTAATCGCAATTTTAGTTAGATTAGAATAGATTGTTCTTAAGAACGTTCTACATACTTGATTTATGCAGATATTAGCTGTAAAATAGTTGGAAGAATATAATTGTACAAATTGAAAGATTTTTGCCAATGAAAAATCACTACTCACTTTGTTAGTAGTCATAGCAACATTCTTAGTGTTTCTCAATGGGACCACATCGGCTCGCAAGCGTTACCTCAAATCTAACTTGTTCTCCTATGAAAAAAACGTAAACACATTATGCGAGTAATCCTGATAGCATCCCTACTGATGGTTTAATTCGGTACTTATATTTAAATAACTCTATTGTGTAACTTCGTAAAATCTTTTAAATGAAAAATAATTCAAAAACACGAATAAATTGCTTTTCTCACTATTGTCTCATATCAAGATGAAACCTACACAACAACCTTCCTATTCTTTTTTTCCTGAAATTCTTGTAGAGATGCAGTGATATAGACAGCCTTATGTAGCAACGAGTATCGAACTAGCCTTCCTTCACTTCCCTGACTAAAATCCAGATGAGGAAACCACGATTTGCACATTGAGAATAATTTACTACTCCCAAGTGAAATTTTATTCGTCCTCTGAACAACTTCATCTGGCCTTTATTATTCACGGAGTAGCAAATAACGGGTGGTCAATATGTTCAACAGCATTTTTGATGTTGATTTAAATCGGTTTAAATCGGATTTCAAGCGTCTCACTTTTCCAATGAAAAACTACTCATTCTTTGTGAATGTCCCCAACAGCATCCTCACTGTTGGCTTAAAACGGGTCAAAGGGGCTATTTGTACTATTGGTACAAACCACTTCAAGACATTCAGGATGTGTAACGATTGTGAACTTTTAAAAAGTTCATGAACTTCCAAAGAGGTTCGACACCTTCGATATGCCTTCTGATAAGTTTGAAAAACTTCTAAGTAGTAGGAGCTCGAAAATCAGAACATGTCATGTCATATTACATTATTTGTAAAATCGCTGAGTAATTCTTAGAATCTCCAAAAAGTTTCCATAATTTTTTTTTGCACGTAAATACATTCTGGAAAACTAACAAAATCGTCGAAAAGCTCTGTAGAATTTTTAAAGATTGGCGAAGTTCATAAAATTATCAACAGGTTCGCAGATCTCCCAAGAAGATGAAATAATTTCTGAGAAGTTAACGCAATCACCAGGAAGTCAAACACGCTTCAAAAAATTCCAAAATTATTTTAAATGTCGAAAATAGCTCCAAAATGATCGCACATCTCTGAAGCATCTGCCAAAAAAATCTCTACAAATAAATAAGTTCACAAGTACTTTAAAAAATAAGACAACTTTGCAACATTTTTCGAACTAAAAAAAAAAAAACTGTCGAAGTAATTTCGGCAGGAAAAAAAAAAATTAAATCGAAAGAGATAAAATAACGTAAAAATGAATGATAAATGAGATTATCTTCGTGGATGAATACTCTTCGTCGACTTTCTCTTCTGTGAATAACGTGGCTGCTAAACATTTTGCACAGATGGTCAATGTACAAGCTAACAACTTCTTCTCTCGATCTTAGCTGTTAATAGAGCTGCAATTTAATTAGTATAGCAGAGAATCGATCAACGAAAAAGGCCCTTTCATATGTTATGCGAGACATTGATTTTAGGAACATGGATAGATAGGAGATTATCGCATATGGCATTAAGTATACCATACACATGTTTCATTTCTGCTGAAATCTCAGTAGAAAAGATTACCTCAATGTGCCACAAATTTGTCTGTTTTGTCTTGGTATAGCAAAGAGAAAGTCAATTCCGAAAAACGTCCAAAAATCATCATCATTTTCTCGTGTTACGCGAGAATACATGTTTTTCGAATGAATTAATTTATTGCAGCCAGTAGCATACTTTCAACTGAACGTATGTATCTTGTATGCAACACTAGCTTGCAAACAATTTAAAGCCTTTGCTTTAGTTGCTTTTTCACATCGAACTCGAATCACATTATAGCAGGCTTTCTTAAACTTTTTAACGAAACGTATAATTCGTCAAACGTGTGCAAAGCAGAGCTTGAAATATAGCTTCAAAGTTCGAGCTCCCTGAAAATACTAGCCAATAAGTTTTCAAATTTAAGGTTAACCACGAAACAGATTTAAACTCATCTGAGTAGGTTTTGCTTTCGTTTGGGTTACCGTTATTCTTTATTAGGGTAACGGGATGTAATGTTAGCCTAGCTCCTTGATTCGGCCTATGTACCAAATATGTCATTATTTCTTCGATAATCAACAAACTCATGTTGCTATCAGCATGACTGATTTATTTCAAAGCAATTGAGACATAATTAATCAACTTATAGTTGTTCACTTCAGCGTAGTTTTCGATTTCCCTAACTTTTTAGACATCATGACTTTACTGGTTAAGCTGAACAGATTATCTATACGTTCTTCGAATGATCTAAATTTGCCGAAATTGAACCTATAAACCGAATAATGCAGCCAAGATGTACAGAATACAGTCACATGATATAAACTTACAGGTCACATTAGTAAAATAACAATGATTTAACAAGCAAACGGTGGACCCAATGTTAGGGACATATTTTTTTTTCTATGTTCCCAAATATGGCCTGTTGTATGGAAAGCGTAGAAAAAATAAGTTGGCTAGTTGGTAACATTTACAATATAAATGTCTGAGTTCCGGTTAAATGTTGTTCATATGGCTCATCTTAACACAAATTAAAGGAACAAAATCTGTGTAGGTTGAATTATAATGTTTTGATTATAGAATGACCGCTAAATCATATGTAAAACTCACTTAAGTGTTTTTTAGCAGTTTAAGTATAGTTTGATTTGTGAAATTATTTGTTGGGTAGAGCTGGGAACGCCTTGAATCAGAAAATCAGGAAGAAACCCGTACTGAGATTGCATTTTATAGGAAATCAATCGAATGGGACGAACTTCCATCCATCATTAGACCCAATTTGGTACCCATAGACCAACATTACATCCACATCCCTTAAAAGTTTCTGATTTTATAGAACGAGTTGTGTAGCTTTTCGTGATACATTTTACCAAATGGCTTATTAAACATATCTTAGGAAGTGTATAGCTAGTTATATTTATGTTATGTTGCATATTAGGCTGAGTCAAGGGACACATACCCTATATTCGTGCAATATATTAGCGAGAGATCCACCCCCTGGCTGGATCATGTTCGTTAAAATCACGATGTAGATTTTTTTGTTTGACTTTTGTGGGGCTGAGTTTAAGGCTCGTGAGTTTGAGCTATGGATATTTTGATATTTTGATAAAGCGTAGATATATCGTAAAATGTGCTTTCTCCAACCCTAGACTAGTGAGTTTTAGTTCTAGTGATAACTGATGTAACCACAGTTCCTGTATCGTTTGAATCTCTGGAAGATTGATCTTCCTCCATTAAATTGTACAGTGTACACAAAAACCGTTGATAAACCCACTAAATCTCGAGCGTAAAGCCTGTCCACGTTAAATTTCGGACACTTTTCTTTTAGTGTAAATTTTAAATTGTTTCATGGATCGCTTTTTTGTGTTTGCAAATCATTTGACCAGCGCTTGACTGTGGATCGGAAGGTTGGAAGTGGAACAAATCGAAAAGTATGCTCCCGACAAATGGACAAGAAAGTGGTAGCCATTATTGAGAAAAATCCCAATCTTTCTGTGCGAAATGTGGCTCGCAAAGTTGGGAAGTCAAAATCATACGTACAAAAAGTGAAGCAGAGGCAAGGACTGAAAGCGTAAAAAGTGAAAAAGGTGCCCAACCGTGATGACAAGCAAAATTTCACTGTAAAAAGTCGTGCTAAGGAGGTTACACCAAGTTTTTGCAAACATTTTCTTGTATCATAACGGATGACGAAAAATACGTACGCGAATATTTTAAACAGCTTCCGGGCCTGACTTTTTATCGCAATTCAAAGGAACTTCGTTGACAAATATTTCTGAACAAAGAAGGTGTATAAATTACCGAAGAAGTATTTGATTTGGCAAGCCACATATAAGCAGAAGATATGAAATGAAAGTAAGTTAAGGCACGGACGAATCCGACACCCTGAAAGGCGTGGCGGATTCGTCCGTGCCTCGACCCACCCCGCAGTGCGATGTAAGGCAAAAGTAACGTCGATCAATGAAAAACTGATCCAATTTACATAGCATTCTTAGTTTATCATTTTTACTGATTTATTTGCAGTGGCGTGGTCTGGCGAGGGTGGGTGGTCCCCTCCGGTTGCTATTCAGTCAATTGAGGCAGTAAATGCGTATTCACTTTGCCGGCTCTATGGTTGTATTTAACTGAATTTGTTCAATTTTGTTACCAATTTAGCGAATAATGCAAACAGCACACGTTGGACATTGATAAGATAGTAAATGTGAAATTGACATGGTTTCCTTTGACAGTGACTCTTGAATGAGTGCCCATAGCCCTATTCCCTCCTTAACGGTTCAACCGGTGCATCTGCATTGTCTCGGAATGGTCAATATAGTCTTTGGGCCATTTCTAGGCTAGAAGTAGACTACTTATAAAAACTCATAAAAAAACCATGAAGTTTCGAAGCATCTGGATTGTCTCGGAATGGCAATATGAGTCTATTGGGCCATTTCTAGAATAGAAGTACATACTCATGACAACTCATGAAGTTTGAGCCGTCGAAAGGCATGTTTCGGCAAAAATCGGTATTTGTCTCCTCCTAAATGGTTCGTTCAGGGCTATTTGTGACTATTTATGAAAAATCATGAAGTTTGAGCCGTCGAAATGCAAGTCCCGATGACAATTAGTATCTGTCGCTGCCTCACGGATCGTGGCAAAACATGTCCAGTTCCGGCACAGAATCCTTGTAGCCAATCGGGTCAAAAAGGGCAGTACTCACCATAAATTAAAAATTGGGGCTCTAATAAGTATTTTGACTGTAAAGACTTTAAATTTGGTTATATAAAGTTTTCACAATGTGAGTTTGAAATGCGGGTCAATATGACCCGAAACACCTTATTAGTAACTGTTTTTTTAACAGTCCTTCAGAAATATCAATAAATGTGGGTTCATTGCAGAAACGTAACTTTCATATAATTTAGGAAAAGTCAAGAAAGTTCAAATCGTCTAGACGTCTTATTTTAAAAATTAACGCATTTTTTTAAATCCATTCCGGCTCATATAGACACCGACACTTAAAGAAGGTTAATAGTGAACATGTATACTTAGTGTATTTTAGCTTTACTTTTTACTATTGTAATGGATTTTAGTAAAATATAAAGTGTAATTATAGTACTAAAAGATGTATTTAATGTACTAAATGTAATTAATTTTGGCCAGCGTCTGTATTAATGTTGGTTGCGTGCCACTCGTACATAAGTCTTATTAATGTGATATTGGTAGAACACAAGCAAGAAAACTTATACAACACGTATACAGCTGGTTAGAAATAGGTGCATTACAAATAAATAAGAAAATTGAATATTTTAATAAAAAAATGTTGTTCAAAAATGGTAAAATAAAAAATAAACCGCTTATCATATCAAAGTTTAAATTGACATTATTATGGCATAAGCTTGATTTTACCAAAAGTACAAACAGCCGATTTGAACCTATTTAGAAACTTATTTTTAATAACGCTTGAGTGCCGATTCTGACCGACTTAAATCAACAGTAAGAATGCTGTTATGGCCACTCACGAACTGTCATAGAAGTTTTTTATTGTGAAAACATGGAAATTTTTAACAACACTTAAGAGCCATTTTGAACAGATTTAAAACACCCGTAGGGATGCTGTTGAGCATAAGGATAAGCATATTGACGACTGTCTTACCATAATTCAATAAACTAATCAGTGATACAGTGTTTTTGATGTATCACGAAGACTGCAATGCTTGTTGAGCCCAGAACAGCCAACGATCAAAAGAATCTAATTACAACGTAGAGACCACCCCTAGCAGCACACTTGTAGCCAGTCAGTTAAAGTAACTTTAAAATGACACAAATAAGTCACAATCAAGTTGATGCAACCAATTATGACAATATTGTGTTGCTTGGGTCAGTGTTAATCGAGGAAATGTATGGAGGGTCGATTTGCATGATTAGCTCTGATTTCTGAAATATATATTTACCCCAGTTATCTCGCGCAACCCAAAGGGATAAGCTTTAACGAAATGTAAATTATGTGGAGAATTTTTGGTTATAAAATTCCAACGATAATTATGAATAAACCAGTTGATTCTGAAACCTCGAGTAAGATCATTTCTATAATAACTAAAGGCTCAAACGCAGTGATAACGGAAGCGGACCGGTGATGGCAGCGGAATAGCCCAATCTGACTAAACCTGCTTGTCGGATAGAAAACTGATAAGATTCAAGTTGATTCCAATTGGACATATTCACGTAATATACGACAACTCGCAAACTTCTTGTTTCCATTCCGTTTCCGTCCACATTGCGTTTAGGCCTTAAGAGTTTCCTTACTAATCACTAGAAGCTGATCCCTGAGTCTGGGGACGGTCCGTTTAGTCGAAATCCGTCAGAAATAAGCGTTCTCCCTTGTCGCTAAATGGAGGCATAATCATCGAAGACCGTTAGAGGAAAGCAGTCTCCACATCTACAGTACCACCCGTGGTCCGCTGCTCCACTATTGAGCAAAGTCAGCTGAAGTTTCACTGTGATCCAACAGAATGTCACGTGGCAGTAATAACGGCAATGGTCGCGGCTCTGTAAATCACTTCGGGAAAGGAAGGAATGTTAGTTCGATACTCGTTGCTACTCAAAGCCGTTTATACTTCCCCCACGAATATCTCTGAAAAGGAAATTGCTTGTGGGATGTATCATCTTGGTGATTGGGAAAATAGTGCGTGAAACTTACAAATATTATTTTACATTGAGATTTTACGGGGAGCACAATAGAGATACTTAAATATAAGTACCGATTTAAACCAACAGTAAGGATGCTGTTGGAGCCTCTCACAATGTGTGATGGTGGTTTTTCATTGGAAAAACAAGGTAAACTTTAATGGTAAAGGTAATTTACATGAGAGTCGATTTATACGATTTGTACCATTCTATTGATTTCAAAGCTCTTCTGCTTTGTACCGGTTTGAAATATTATATCAATGTATCGCAGTTGGTTAAGGGGATATGGAATGGATTCACTGTGCCCATCTTACAATTTTGAAGATGTAAATCTCAGTTTCTAAACTTGAAAATTATATCAACAAATGTGCAGCGTAAAATTTGATATAGTTTTCAGTAATGTGCATTGGATAATTTTCGTCTTTGAAATCTCAGGGTGCAGAAGTTGGTAAGGGACAAACGATGCTGCGATATATCATGAGAAAATATGAAAGGGTGTATTTAGGGTGAGTTTGCTCGCTATACTGACTGATTCTCCAAAGTCGCGTCACAAATGACTTGTTCTTATTTCAAGCTTCGTGCAGTGCAGCAAAGCTTCTGAAATTGTGAGGTTTTTGTTTGTGACATGGAATCCTGAAGCGTTGCACATAGACAAAGCTGATGCTGAATAGACTTTGTTCTTAAAGCAGAGGTTTGCGTTCAAATGGGCGGGGCTTGTTTCTAAAAAAACAGAAAAATAAAACATTTTCCGGCCGAACTTACCATAAAATCGCTGTTAGTGTTCATTTACTGAAGGCATTTTCCAAAATCTGTATACTCTTTCTCTAATTATGGTTAGGGTGGAAAACATTTTCGGGAAAAGACTTACAACTAAAAATATACACTAAATGTATTATTTTTTTCACTTTTCTTTATTTCAAACTATTATCTTACAATCTGCTGCGATATAAAAATACCACTACCGCATGGCTATCATTTTGTATATTAAGTGTTCTAGCTTAATTCTTTTTGATATACCATGGGTCAACTTATTTTTTCACATACATTATTCATCGTAACAGGCAGTGCTTCTTTTCTCTTTTCTTGTTTTTTTTGTTGATAAAATCTCATTGAATAAAATATTTTTTTTTTGCGCTCCAACTGCACCGTCATTAATTCTGGTAAATGTAGTTTTCCAAAAGAAATTAATCCTAAAACAAAGTTCTTTTTTCAACCTAAACATAAAACTGCTCGCATTCACTCATTCGACTCCGTCCGCTTGCTTCTACTGCTGTGCCTTGTTCAGCGCAAACCGAGACCGTCCCAGGCGGCTTGACAGCGACTTGGCCGCATTGTTGTCGCCGTTGCTCTGTTCGTTCTGTTCCGACTGTGTTGCACTCTGCTCGAGCTCCTTTCGGGCCGGACTGAAACGGCGCTCTTTCGGGACTGGAATTGGATAAGTTGTGTTTCGCAGAGGAAGAGGAAAAGAGAAGGAACGAAATTAGGAGAGGACGAGACACAAACAGAGAAAGGAGTAAAAGAAAAAGAAGAATATGTTTCAATGTGTGCGATCCAGTAGAGAGTTGAGGAGAAATAGAAAGAAAGTGAGATTATAGAGGTGGTTAGTATGAATCAGTTTGTTGAGAAAGAAACCGATGGTGAGATAAATAAATCGGTGATCGTTAATGTTAGATAAGTAGAGTAATATCAGGGGTAGAGTTGACAGATAGACAGACAGAGAGTGGGGGGAGAAGAAATAGAATAAGATAAGAAGAAAGAAGATTAATGGTTTAAATTACGTTTCGTTAAAGCAAAAACAACATTATCTGCAATTTTACCGATTGCTGGGGCCTTGGCGGACTTGGCTGGGGCAGGAGCTGGGATGTCTTCATCGTCGTAGCCCTTGGGCGCTTCCTTTGCTTCCACTGTGAGGGAGAACATTGTGAGAGAGAAGAGAATTTGTTAGAAATTTTTATAAGTCTGTGTATTGAAAATGTCTGCCAAGACCTTGAATGACGCTCTAGACAGCTCCCTAGATATTCAAGATACGGGGTTGTAAATTTATGGTAAATAAAAATCAAATTTCGGCAGCTCGCGTGGTTATGAATGACAAAACACACGTCAAAACAGGCTTCAAGCAGCTTTCTGGTCTTGAATTTTATACCAAATTACATTGTGGCAAGTTTGACGATCATTTGAAGGCCAAAAAGTCGTCGAAGTTCTCTAAAAGTTCATGGTTTGGCAACTATTCGTAGTGTTGATTTGAAGAGCAAAATTTTCATAACTATAGGTACGATTAATCAACAACTTTACGCCAACGAGTGTCTGAACATAGTAACATATGTAGTCAATGACATCTAGCGTATTTTCTGGGATCTGCTCACTTCCACAAACAAAATAGCACCAGAAACAGATAGAGGAAGCTATTACCGTTGGTAGTGGATATATATGTTAGCTACCTGCCGTTTCCAGGAAATTTACGTTTTAAGTCAATGTTTACAATTGTCCTTTTGAAGATTTTGTTTAGAATTAACCCTTTGCAACGATGATTTTTTTCGGAATTAAAAATAAATAGAAATTATGTTATACTGCGAGTTTTTCTTTGACTAGATTTCGCTGGGCGCATACCTTATTATAAAGTCGACTCCCGATGTTCTTGGAAACCATTTTTGTATTCTACGGTAGTCCGACTGATATTTAGATTTTGTTGTTTTGTTTTTTACAATTGAATACATATCCGGAAGTAAAATTCTATAAATTTTTCTCAGTTTTGAGTCGTTTTTGGCTCATTTTTGCCAAAAGTGGAGTCACGCATGCATGAGTAATTGTAATTGGGATTGACAAGTCGATATATCTTAAACATTCATCTTATTTAAGTCGATGTCTTAGATATGTCGACTTGTCAATCTCAGTTACATTTATTCATATCCCAAGTAACATTGCCAAAACCATCCAGCTTTTTTGAGTTTTATTAATGTTTTTGTGAAAGCCTCTAGAAATCTATTTGGTTTATTATGGCACCAAGAGGTGCCAATAGGCTTCATATTTTAGTCAGGTTTATGTGAACCTGCACAGCTTGTTTATAACGATATTAAAACCTTGTTTTCTCAAATTCCTTTTACTCTATCGAAGGTTTTATTTCGACTTTAATGCTGTTTTGAAATGCCGTTTTAGGACCCATTCATATTATCTTATTATAATCTTTTGGTTTACTATTCTTCATATGCTATATAATTTCAGATCATCCATGGATATTCCAGGTATTGTAAAATATGTTTGAATCAATTTTTTCTCATTGCTACTATATTGTCTTAACTTTCAGGTTTACAAATGGAATTGTTATTATCATTCTTACATTCACTTACTGTATTATGTATCATTATAATATTCATTCACTATATTTTTTATCATTATATTATTCATTCATTATATATTATATATTACTACATGACATTGAATTGAAGGGAGGGAGCATCAGGGTATCATTCAAGCTTGAATTGGACAATGGAGTGGTTTGACAACCGGCGTCTAGGAGGGAATAAACAGTATCATTTTTCTTATCCTACCGATTCGATTGTGATGTTAAGAATTCTACTCCAACAGTTTCAGTGAGCTTGACGCGCCCTTCTTAACAAGCCATCCCGCAGAAAGCTTAATGAGTATTGCGAATTGGGTTATTTGATTTGTTGGATCGTATCGTTGGAAGGAGAATCTTATGTTCCCGCGGGTTTCGCGTAAGTGTCTCTTCTTACGGGTCATTTGATCTTGCTATTAAGTGGAGCTGCATACATGATAAGGTCGTAGAAGGATGGTGGCTACCTTACATACATACATACATAAATTCATATTATCTTATTATAGTCAGTTTAAAAGCATTTTAAAACCGTTTTGTCTTCGGTAAATGCATCAAACGGCATATTGGCATTTTGGAAGTCACCACAAACAAATACTCAACTAGGAGTTCCAATATAACTTTACGTATTTAAGGGAGTTTTAGAGACCCTAGTGATCCATACAAAAATATGTAGGGTAAGCACTACTTCGGCACTAAATGATCTCTTCGTCTTGTGAGGTTTAGTTGGTCAAATTACCTGAAACTCGGTTAAAAGATTCTTCGTATAAAAGGACATCTGTTGGCCGAGTTTCGAACAATTTGGTCGCTAACCACCCCTCCCCCACTCTTCTTTTGTTGGAAATATTTAACTTATAGTCACTAGATTCATAGTCTGGCGGATACACCGACGGGAGCCAATTTGAACTGTCACTTGGCGAAGCCAATCAGGCATTACTGTAATATACTGTTCGATTGGCTCCGCCAAGTGACAGTTCGAATTGGCTCTTGTCGGTGTATCCGTCAGACTATGAATGTAGTGACTATAATTTAACTGATTGTCAATGCATTTATTAACAAATTGTTTTAAGTTTTTCCTAGTTGTAAAGACAGTAGGTACATTTTCTTCATACATTAAGCTTTGCTACTAAATAGTACAACTATGGTAGTTATTCACTGTGTATGCACTGCCACCTAGTTTTTATAGTTGGAATTATTGATTTTTCTTATTTCCGGCAGGTGCTCTACAGGGTGTTTGGTACAGTTGTGATTTCCAATTCATTTAAAATTTGTAATTGAACTTTTTCGAAAAGGAAAAACTGTTTCAGTGATTCCAAAGACTCTGAGTTTGGCAAAATACCAACAAAACCCATTTGATCTTCATCGATAAGGGGGTGAAAGTGAATCAAGTGGTATATCAGAAGCTACCTACTGACACAATAGCTTCTTGGGCATCGCAGCATTTCGGCAAAAATGAATGAATTTTTCAACAAGACTGGGAGCCGGCTGATGGAACATTTTCCCAAGCTTTTTAACGGAAGATGAATGAAAAAAACTCAACGGATTTGAATCCGATGGACTATTCGGTATGCTTAATCTTGGAGTCAAGAGCCCGCAGTACATCACATGAATCACTAGAACATCTAAAATAGTCTCTTTTAAAGGTTTGGGAACAAATATCTACACCTCGATTGTTGTTTTTTGTATTCTCCCATGCGCGGAGTAACGATCTTTGATGAAGTTTGTCAGAAGCAGATAATAAGCGGTGCATGCTAAAAATAAACTCAACAGCGGGAAATAATTTCTCACCCGTGTTAGGCAGTATTAGGAGAGGGACAAATCGCTAGAACCAGAAAAAAGCAATAGGTAGTATAAGAGCCCGATCGGTTGCATAACCTTTTACCAGACAATGGGATTTCCACCCCCTTGCCTATCCTGCATGGGATAGTATGACAAAGTGTTATGTGTCTGATTCGAATACTACCGTTCAATGCCCTCCGCTCGTTTTAAAACTAGTATCTTTCAATTTCAAAGCCTGCCGTTGCCCTATACGGAACTATCAATACACTTTCTCTTCATGTCTATTCGTTCTAGCAATAAATTACCGTCCACTCCTAGCGCTTCACATGGAGATGAGAAATTATCTGCTTCTGACAAACTTCAACAAATATCTGTCGAAGAACTTGCGGCCATTTTGAAATGAACAAATAAAAGTTAACAAGAAATTAGAAGAAACATTAGTATTTTCCATTTAATTCCAACTACCTTTGCTTATCTTGACAGATACGCGTATTTCGTCTACAATGTGCAGACTTCTTCAGTGTGTCGTACTAATAACTCGACTTGACGAGACACAGACTAATTTCTAGTTACAGGTATTCCACTAAACAGCTCAAACCCTCTAGGATTCAGAATAGGACAGCTAAAACACGTGCGCTGTACTCACAAATGTTGAAGAAATCACACTGCTGCATCATGGACGATGAAACACTCGTAAAAGCAGACTTTCAACATATTCCCGGCAACCAGTATGTGACTGCGAAAGAGAAGTTCGATATTCCAAAGTCTTTCAGAAAACAGCAAGTGTCAAAGTTCCCCAAGAAAATCATGATTTGGCAGGGGATTTGTTCGTTTAGTAAACTGAGCAAGCCTTTCGTAACAACTTCAACTGTAAATGGTCAAGTATACATGAATGAATTCCTGAAAAAAAACGACTGTTTCCGTTTCTCAAAACTCACAACGTTCCTACATTTTTTTTGGCCGGACCTAGCTTCTTGTCACTACTCCAAGGATGTTCGGGAGTGGTACTAGACGAATGATGTCAATATCGTGCCGAAGGATCTTAATCCCCCAAACTCTCCAGAGTTGCGACCAATTGAAAAATATTGGGCTTTAATGAAGCACGAACTTCGTAACCATCCTAAAGTTGTCACCACAGAACAGGAAATGTAGAAGCGGAAAAAAAGTCGGTTTAAGCGTCGTACAAAATCGTTTGCGTGGTATTAAGAAGAAAGTTCGGGTTTTTGGATTTGGTAAAGAAATACAGTGAAATAAAAATACTTAAACCAAAATTTTACATTGTATTTTATTCCCTGAGTATTTGTTTTTGAGGGTGAGTTTAAAGTGATGCAATTTAACTCTTTAACCCTTTATTTACTGCTACATGAATCAGAAGAGCAGAGAATCGAACAAAGCAGAACAACAAAAACCACCCTCGATATCACATTGAAGTTTGATAGCTATGGCCATTTGGCCGTATGGTGGTTTTCATGGCAGCCAATTGGTTTTATGAAGGTTCTAAAGTGGCTCAATATCCTTCACTAGAATGTTTTTAAAATGTTTATGGTCTTATAAAGGTTTTATGAACTTGTTTTCACAGCCGTCTATAGAATGGGCCACTTTGTACGAATTTTGGCTTTAATGAAGCATAGAGGAGGTGTTGGTAGACAAAACAGTTTTGAATGTAGTTCAATCAACAAAACCGGGAGGAGTGCAATTTGGCTGGAATAAAACTAAAATTGTTACTTGGGATTGTGACTCCACTTTTGGGGAAAATGAGTCAAAAACTATTTAAAATTGGACAAAATTGAAGGCCCTGCTGAATCCTGAACCGTTTCTCCTCTCGAGTAAATTTTTCCAGTTTTCAACTGTATCAACCAAATGCACAACGTGGTAACGTGCCAGAGTAAAAAAACAAAATAACAATAATCAAGCCGCATAGAAAATCAGCGAGGTGAGAGGTTGAATGGGCGTGAAAAATCAAATTGAGTTCATAAAACTGGTTTGGTCTTGCACAGATGGCTGTCAGTGTGTCAAACGTGCCTATCCAGTCAGTACCCAACACGGTTGTTGCACGTAATCGACCAGATATCATTATTGATCGAACTTCTTTGAGTGCAGTTTGTCTCGCTCACTCTCACAACGCATGCGGCAGACGAAAGTAAAAGTGATGAAGCAAACTGCCGGCAAAAGATCATGGTCCAGAGAGCTGGTTCCCGTCTAAAAACGGGCATACCTCAATGATTTATTCAGGAAACTAGGTTATTATACCGATGTGGACATCTTAATTGGTTGCATTTTTTCACCAAATCATCAGAAAATGTCAATATCAAGTCCTTCGGAGCTGCATTTCGCAGAGTGCTACCGTTTGTGCCGACGACGACGACGACGACGACGACGCCACGCCACAAGCCATGCAATCCACGCCAGTTGAAACCGGTTCTAGCGGCCCAAATTCTCTGTCCGGCGGAGAACTGCGGAGAATCGTGTGCGCTTGCAGATTTCGTCACCTCTTTGGTAGCTTGATACAACACGACCTACTACGATTAGACTACTACGACCGTACGCTAACCGTCCCGAACTGTTTGGTTGTGGGGTGGAACAACTTTTTTTTTTGGTGCGCTTGTCGTTTTGGCGTGGATCTAGTAGACCTACGGCGGCGCGCCATCGGTCGGTTGACAACACATGAAACGATTTTAATAACACGATATCAAGGCCTTCTGGTGCCTCCTTCTTGCACACTTCGGTGTGATCTGTTGCACCTGGTTGATACCGTATTCCGGGGCAAGTTGATTTTTCTCGAAAATGGTGAAAAACTGCGGTAGCTCGAGATGTCCGTAAACAAAGGAAATACGTCTTCAGGGTTCCATCATTGCACAGGAATTTCTCTGTAACTCAATATTCTTCCTAACTGTTGAAAATCTAGACAATCGCGTTTGTATCGCTGTTTCGACAATTGCAATATTTAATAACTTTTTTGAATTATTTATTTACAGAATGAGGAACGGTTCATTCAGTTCAGAAATTGGAATCATTTTCCCAAAAGGTAAATGATAATATTTTAAAATCTTTCAACATTAGTTGTGCTATCAAACAATCGTCCTCTAACAGGGATGTTTCGTGGTGGAACTCCAAATTGGAACGTTTGGGTTAAACATCTCGTAGATTGTTTAATAAAGCAAATAGAACCTCAGATTGGGCCCCCTATAGCAGTGCACTTACTGAGTACAATAAAGGAATAAGAAAGTCCAAACGAAGATCCTGGATTCTAATGTGTGAAAACATAAGCAATACTCCGGAATTCGAAAGACTTCAGAGGGCTCGACTGGACTTGGAAATCTGAAAAATTAGGATGGAGTTTTTTTTTAAACTTTTAATGAAAGTTGATTGTGGAAAGTCATTTTCGTGGATTAGTTTTCTGTGTAGACCCAAACAGTGATGGATCACTTGTAGGTGAAAGATTTTCTACAAAGACACCTCAAATGTCTGTTGAAACGCCCAAACGCCGCAAAAGACTTGGCTGATAAGATCTTTAAGAAAGTCAGGGTAGAAAATGCATTAAGATCTTATCAGCCTTAAGTAGCTGCAGGACCGGATGCAATATTTCCAGCTATGCCTCCAACAGCGAAAATTCCTGGGGCTGGTGCTATGGAACACGATGTACGATGAGTTACTACGGATTTAGTTCCCGAACGGGGTGAAGATAGTCGGGCTCGCGGACGACATCACCCTGGAGATATGTGGTGAATCCATTGGAGAGATGGAGCTAACGGCCTCGCATTTCATTGGTATTGTGGAGAGATGGATGAGTTCTAGGAAACTGGAGCTAGCCCACCATAAGACTGAGGTCACGATTGTAAACAACCGAAAATCGAAGCAACATGCGACGATCAGTGCAGGTAACTGCACAATTGAATCGAATAGGTCTTTGAGGTATCTTAGAGTAATGATCGTCGAGAAACTGTCCTTTATCAGTCACGTCGATTACGCCTGCAAGAAAGCCTCTATGGCTGTGTCGGCCTTATTCCGCATGATGTGGAATAGCTTGGCGGTGCAAGGGAGTAAGAGTAAACTCCTGGTCAGCCATACTTAGGTACGGCGGGCCGGCATGGATCACCGCCTTGAGTACCAAGAGCTACGTAAGTAAGCTAGAGAGTACGCACAGGCTTATGTAGCTAAGAGTGGTGAGTGCATACCGAACGGTATCAAGAGACTCAGTCAGCGTCCTAGCGGGGAAGATGCCAATAGGCATTGTCATAAAAGAGGATGTAGAGTGCTTCGAACAACGTGGAACAAGAGGTATTCGAAAGACCACTAGAGCCGCATCTATGGTTAAGTGGTGGACCCACCGACTAATCCCGGAATTATCCGGCTGGGTCGGTAGGCGACACGGTGAAGTGAACTTCCACTTTACGCCGATTTTGTCAGGCCACGGCTGTTTTAGACAATATCTGCACAAATATGTGCATGCACAGTCCTCCACATTCACCGAGTGTGCGGGAGTTGAGAAAACCGCGGAACATGTGTTCTTCGCATGTCCTCGCTTCGACGGCGCGAGATCTGGCATGATAGCCGTTAGCGATCACGACACGACTCCGGATATTTTGGTCTAGAGGATGTGCTAGGACTGGGACATCTGGGACGCGGTATGCATAGCAGCCTTCCAGATTGTCCTCGATCTCCAACAAAAATGGCAGAAAGGTGGTTCCGGGGAGAATCCAGGGCTTAAGGCACGGTAGGGTTTTTAGTGGGTCGAGGAGTTGACACCCTCATCCCCACACCCTGAGTTCTTCAGGAGTCTGATTGCAGATTTTCCATCCCGTCTAAAAAAAAAAATACTGTGTTATCGAAGGTAGAAAAAGCTCTATTAGTAAAAGAAATAGCACTTGGCTCTTTCTTAGATATTGAAGGAGCTTTCGACAAGCTTCTTATTCGTCGATGGAGAAAAGGAACTTTGACATGGGCATAATTCATTAGGTTCACACCATGCTTGCAAGAAGAGGAAAAGTTCGTCTATTACAGAACGGGCAACGGAAGGTTGTCTCCAAGGAGCAGTCCTTTCACCACTAATGTGGTCCTTAGTTGTAGACGATCTTCTAAGTAGCGTAGAGGAAAAGGGTTCCGACGTTGTAGGTTTTGCAGACGATATAGTCATCATACTGAAAGAAAAATTTGACAACATCATTTCAGAGATAATGCAATCGGCCCTAAAATTTACCCAGTCTTGGTGTATTCAGGAGGGCCTTGACATCAATCCATCAAAAGTAGTAAATGTAAACGCTTGTCACTCTCATGCTCATTACGCGATATGTGCTGCTCAGCCGCGTCTGGTTCCTCTTTTTCTTGAGCGCTGACGCCCAGGCTGGTGCACAATCCCACAGTATTGACCTAGCCACATTTACCGGGAGCCTCTTCCTACTGCTGCTAATCGCCGAGTTGTACGGCATGATTCTGCTCAACGCTATGATGGATCTCGTCGCCTTATCGCAGGCATAATTGACGTGGCTGTTGCAGCTCAGCCGGTCTAGATGTCTAGATGTCTCTCGCTTTTGGTTAATGGTATGTTCCCCGACCGTAATTTTCACTTGTTTTACAGCTTTCTGGGTTTTAATCATCACCACTTCGGTTTAGCCGTGTAGTTTCAACACTTCATCGTACATCGTATTCCAGAGCGTCGGACCATGAAAAGATCCCTGAGGAACACCCGCCGTAACTGTCCTGCTTTCCTCTTCACTGTCTGTTTCGCAGAAGAGAGTCCGGTTTTGAAAGAAGCTTTTCACGATCCGGTAAAGATGTTCTGGAACCCTCATGGTGTGTTACGAACTGGCGGTTGCTTCCCAGCTTCTTTGCTGCTTTTGTGCCGCCCTTGCAGCTTTTTCGACCATCCGAATGGCATCTACTGTCGACCTGTCCTTTCGGAAACCAAACTGCCTGTTTGAAAGACCGTTATCACTTTCTGTGTATCTCGTAAGCCTGAGCAGGATTACTTTTTCTAGTAATTTGCCAACTGTGTCCTGCAGACATAAAGGTGTATATGCCGACGAATCTCCAGGGGTTTTTTCCCGGTTTCGGCAGCAACACCAGCTTCTATCGCTTCCAGTTGTCGGGGAAGTTTCCTCCGTCTATGCATTGCAGCAGAGTGGTCCGCAACATACCCGGGTTCCCCAGGATGCTGTTTTCAGAGCCAGATTTGGAATGCTCTGGGGTTTTCTTTAGTTCCATTGCTTTTACCGCTGAGATTAGCTCGTCGTTTGTGAGCTGATTTTCTTCTTCGCGATCACCATCTTCGTCGTACGGAGCCGTGTTTTTTTTATTAGTTCGTTTATACGTAAGGCTCAGACGTGTGTGACACTTTGCGGAGCCGATATTAAAAATTGTTATATACACTGATTTGCTTTATGATGTTAGTAAGTGGGACACCAATTAAGCGTGGCTGCCTCGAGGTTAATTGGTCACATTATCGTTTGGAAGGGACTAGGCAGGTAACTTATTTAAGTTAATAATTGCCGCTCATGGCTGCGGCTGCTGTCAAATCCTCGGTTCCTATAGCCCCTTTCAGGAGCTAGGCGTAGATGGTTGACTAATAGTTTGCTGAGCAGGCGCAGGTAGCACGAAATCAAGAGGATAGTAGAGCTGGGACACAATGGCAAGAAATTTACTGGAATAGAGGGTGTGATTACGTTCCACATTAAGGTCAGACAAACAAAGGAATCCGTAAATCGCTTGTATGTAGGGAAAATCATGCATTCCGAAAAAATCTCTTATCTCGTGGAAGGGTTGTCTAGCTCGGGCCACTAGGCTATCCAATAGTCGTGCTCTGGAGGCATCATTATCCGGGCTTTATCAAACTACGTGATCGATGTAATCAAAACCGATTCCGCACCTACCTATATTGATATCGACGAGGTTAATTTTGTAGAGATGTGCGTCTAGCAAGTATTGGTTGACATCACATGAATGAAGCGCCGACTTACATCCAGACTTTTGAACCACGAAGTGAATTGCTTGTCCAATAGTATTGCCAACTTTGAATAGAACTCTGACGCACTAATGTGAAATTCTTCTTTCAACAACCTCGCCTTCTTGTGCGCTCACCTTTGCTAGAGAGTCCGCCTTCTCATTGCCTGGGATTGAGCAATGTAAGGGGACCCATACAAAGGTAATCCTAGATGATCTTTCGACCTGCCGTGTTATTGTTTCATGCTGTGGGAACAGACCATCGATGATCATCGATTGGAAGCCACCAATCCAAACACCATAACGCTAGCAGGATGCTTGGTCAGAAACACGTTTTTATGCTCGGCGGCCACGTCTCTTACCGGTAGAAAACTAATATAGCGATCGCTTCTGGAGTTTGATACGGGATCGACATTTTATATGCTTTCATTAGTGAACAGGATTACTGGATTTTTTCGCTTGAGGAAGTTCAAGATTTTCGTGACTTGTAGCTCCCGGATGCGGGTGGTAATGATGTTAGTTTTTCCCCCGTTTCCTCGGCTTAACTAATTGAATGCACTGGATTTACACGAATCAAAAGATGGTAGCGATTACCCTCGGAATCGCCATCTTCGCGGATAGTTGTCCTTCTTTTCTCGGATTAAGATCCTTTTCACGGTCTACTTTTGTTTGTGCCACTTACAAATCAAGGAACTCGGCTACTCACAGCCTACTATGATATGAATTAAAGCTTACGTGCATCCAAAGAAAACCAACGCATTGTATGCACAGGTGAAACTGGAACCTTATTTGTACGATGGTTCAAACTTTTTCACGCATACGGTACGTGACGATGGCAGTGGACCGGGTACTTGACTTCAACCAAGGATGAAAGCGTTGATGTCTCCTAAAATAAATTTCCGAAGAAGGTCCTTTTGTTGTTGATGATCAGCAAGAAGAGAATGCCAAACCGCTGTTCTTTCCTTAAGGAGATATACAGTGCGAAGTGCCTGTCGGAAGTTGCCGCCTCCATCACGAAATATCACGCGACAATGGATGACTTTTGGCCGGACCTGACCTCAGCTCGTTATG
>JASCZW010015117.1:0-21290 GCA_034211315.2 Aedes japonicus | reverse complement strand
GACCCCGTGACACCACCCATCCAGCTCTTACATCGTACTATAGAGGGAGGGATCACCCGTATTCCTCGCCGGGATAGAAGAGAAATGGTGGAACGGACAAGCGGTTGCCCCCGTATCCCCCACAGGAGGATAAAGTCACCAGGATTAGGAAAACGACGCATTCAGGGACGGACAAGTGGGTCACCCGGTTCACCCGACTTCACCCTAAGATGGATGAAGTTGAGGACTGGGAAAGGGATAAGGCCTCGGGTAGTCGGAGCTCCTTCAGTGCGGAAGTCATCGGAGGACCGGAACTGGAAAATACCCTTCGGCACTCGTTGGCAACCTCCCTAGGTCTAGTCCCACCGCAGCGAAGATCTGCCAGGATACGGCACCAAGGCTGTATCCCTTTTTATGCAAAAACAAATGCCGCCCTCTACGACAAATGGAGAGCCAGCTTGGGTGACACTGTTAGAGCACCTACCGGCCCTTGACGGCCCCCCACCTGCAAGCACAAAGCCGCAAATTCTGGTTTGGTAGTAGGCGCAAACAACCTGATCCCCATAAGTAACTCCAATCCCACTCCAAACACTCCCCAACACAACAATTCCCCTGCTACCACTTCCCCTAACCCCTCCCAGGCTTTACCTACTCAGCACTCCGGCTCTGTGATTCAGTGGAAAGTCAACGGATACTTCAATAATTACGGAGACCTTGAGCAGCTGGTGCGGATCATTCCCCCCACGGTACTTGCTATCCAGGAAGTACACCGAGCAGATGTCGACATGCTTAACCGCTCACTCTCCGGAAGATACAGATGGATATTCAAGAGTCGTCAACATATCTACCAGTCCTCGGCAATCGGAGTCCGCCTTCCTGTGGACTTCGGAACGATCTTGACACTGATCTCCTGAAAGTCACCATCAAGCTGACATATCCGATCGCTTTCACAGTAATATCTGTATACCTGCCAGCTGGAATCCTTTTCGACCCTCAAAATCAATTAACGGATATATTAAAGAGCATAAAAAGTCCCAGTATACTTCTGGGTGACTTCATTGGTCACCATGAAGCATGGGGCTGCCGTTCCAACAACCGTCGAGGAATCTCCATTTACGAAGCCACTCAGGAAATGGATCTTACCCTCCTAAACGATGGCTCACCCACCTTCACCAGTGGACAGAGATCATCCTCGTTAGACCTTTCCTTCTGCAGCCCCAGCCTCCTCAAACAGATCTACTGAGAGGAACGTGACGACCCGCTGGAAAGTGATCATCATCCGATCCTTATACACAACAACAATAAAACCGCACGTACCTCACGCAAACCGCATTGGCTTTGTAACCAAGCAGACTGGAATAACTTCGGCGACAATCGGCGAGGTGTGCGAAGAAAGCCCTACTTCGATCGGCGATTTCTTCGCAGGAATCAGCGATGCCGCTGCTACGAGCATCCCCTAGTCCAGTTCGAAACCAGGCAAGAGAGCGCTCCATTGGTGGTCCACCGAGAATAGAGGAGAAGCGCTAAAGACTGCCGGAGCTCATCCAAGAAGCCAGCATCCGAGAGCGGTGGAACTTCATCAGCTGAATCAGACCCTAGCCAGACCGTCTCTGAGCTCTGGGGAAGGGTGAATGCACTCAAAAGATTAACTGACTCACGACCACTTGTTGACTTCTTACGGAAATATTTCTAAATTCTTAATGTACTGAAATAACTTGTAGTTAATTAAAACTCCGATATGAAGCACTCCATAGGGGCGCCCTTTCTGGACCCCAAATTCACGGAGGGGCCCCTTCACGGTTTCATTTGGAAAACGATCATACTGCAGAACTTTTTAAGTTTACTAGAGGCTTCGTAAGAGCGTATCGTCTGTAGAACATTACTTTCCCGTAGATTTCCTTCCTGTCGCAGAACTTTTGGACGAGTTGCTCCCTTGTATATATGTGTTTAGAACGACGACTGGACCTTTCCGTTTTGACAAATGCCAAGCATGCTTGATCGTTAGAGAATCCTAGACTACATCAAAGTCGCAGAACAGCTTCCGCATCCACAACGTTTCATGACAGGCTTCACTCAGTGCGACGTACTCAGCTTCCATACTTGAAAAAATAACACTTTGCTGCTGTCGAATCACCCATGAAACTACTCTTCCACCAAAAGAGAGCACGAATCCAGCCGTTGAACCTCTGCTACCCGTATTGCCGGCCCAGTCAGACTACATGAACAGCTAATGGTTGGCTCTCATCTTCTCTTAGCCGGAACTGATGATTCCTCGTTCCCTTTATGGACCTCAGCACCCTTTTCACAGCGGACCAATACGAATCACCCGGGGCACTGACTATCCACACTAGATTAGTCGAACAAGCAGCAATATTCGGACGAGCTAGGTACAATAATCCTCCCACAAGGCTACGGAATTTCGATCCATCTTTGAACACGGTTTCTACTTCTTTCTTATTCCGGTAATTGACGTCCAACCGGTAATTTCGTAGCTTTAGCATCGCGCATGTTTATCGATATAATTCGACAGACGTATCTTGTAGACACCGTTTTCCCGGTTCCCCGTTCCATGCTCAAGTTTTCGCACACACGACGCAGCTTTCACTAGTTGATCCGATCAGAAAGTCACCAACGTAAACCAAGAGATAAATTCTTTTGACTCTCAGTTCTTCACCCTGGTGGTTGAAGCAAATGCATTTCGTCCTCTAGGAAGCCCCGTTTAAATGTCCAAGTGTCACGCAACTATCTTCTGGTTAGCGAGAACTACTAGAAACGTTCGCAATGTTACATGGCTCACAACAGGCTCAAATATTTCGTTGAAATCATCTCCGAATTATTAGGTAATCCTAGCCTTATACTTAATGATTCTGTTCTCCCATAACTTTCCTACCTGGTGGTAATAGTACGAGATGCCAACTCGTCATAAATGTAATTTCACTACTCGATCTTCTACATCTCTTCTCGGTAATCAGGTGATTCCTCCATGGTACAGGCTGCAACATCCACCGCAATGTCAACAACTTCGGCCTAAGGGCTCTAGTCAATCAAACCACACGAGAACCGTCAGGTTCATTATGTTTCGCATCCTTGAATGCATCACTAAAATTCAACCTGATCGCCTTGCTATCCAGCTTGGTTCTCTTGACGGACGGCACAGTTTGAGTACCCACCACAACTCGAATGGCGTCTTTGTAACTGAACTGGATGGCAATTTGTTCTGCAAGTACGTGACTCTATGTTTCGCCTTGCCACTCAAACGTTTCTGCAGTCCAGCGTCAATCAACAGACATGTGGCCATGGAAAGGCTCGTGTTCTGCCGTTTAGCCAGGCCAATTTGCTGCGGGGAATATGGTGTGCTGAACTGCGGCTGAAAATTTTCTGAAACTTGCGCAACTCGCTTTTGTTAAATTCGCTTTCGTCATCAGAACGAAGAATGTTTGTGTCTTTGTAAAACGTTGCCGCATGCATTGAAGCTGGTGTCCTTCCTTTTCATGATTACATTATCGCCATCATTTGCAAACGAACGATTGGGTTACTCGAGACGACAGTCGATACTGATAGGAAAGTATCATATCCACTGATTTGAAGCCAAGAGTTAGAACCGGTCAAATGTCCGATTCTACTATACGTTCCAAAAGGCTTTCAGGGCAGGCTATAATCCTATTGCGGTCTCAAATCTATTCAAGGAACACATCATCCGAAGGTACAGTAGACACTGCATCCGTTATACTGACAGCTCAGTCGGACAAGACAGAGTAGGAATCAGGATCTCTGAGCTAGGCTTCTGCCACTATTAGCGCCTCCCTTCTCAGTACTCTATATTCTCCGCCGAAGCAGTTGCTTTTCTATTGCCTGTTCTCTCGTTTCGCTTGTAATCTTCGCTGACTCTGCTAGTGTGGTAGCTGCCCTCAGATCAGAAACTCCATCCATTGATAAAGGCGACTCTTCGACTCGCCCCTCCCGGAACGACCATCGCATGGATCCTCGGCCCCGGTTGCTGTTGGTAGACAAGTTAGCCTCTACATACGGTCAGTACCCGGATGTGATTTAAAAAAATGGATTACTAACACTCTTTAGGAGGCCTGGGACCACGAATGGATAGCATCTAGGAAACCATTCATCCGCAAAATCAAAGCTGTTACACACCGGTGGGAGGATCCCCGTGACCATAGATCGCAGAAGGTTATTTCAAGTCTTCGATCTGGATTCAAACGCATTGCACAATTTAAGCGGAGTTAGCCTTTTTCATCAAAACTGTCCCGTGTGTCATACGCATTACACGGCAGAACATTTTACCTGCCACTGTCTGCTATATGAGGGCCCACGCAAGCTCTACGATATTGGTTGCAGCATCATGGATGCATTGCGTGACGAAACTTCCTTTTCTGGAATAAGATGAATACCTAAAACACCCAATCAACGACCAGGGATAGAGAGGGGTTCCGGTGCTGGGCTAATCTTTGAGGTCTGCCATCAACAACGAAATCATCAAAGCCCCCTCTCCTGTTTGAATCTTGTAATACGAGCAACATAATACTAGATAACTTCAGTGTAAAAGACAGTTTTCACTTGGCAGCAATTAAAATTTCTTAAAACTCTGTTTTAAAACCAATCTTTAGATCAGTCCCTTCAAGACCACATTTATTTATTTTAATGAGCTGTACCAGTCGAGGCTGAAAAGCTAAATAAATAAGATATTTATCTATCTAGCTATCTATCTATCTAACTAAATAATTTTCACTATCAAAATAACCCAACGCCAACTAGCACACTAGTATCACATAAGATTATATCAAATGTAAAAGATGTAGTCTTTGATATTACAATAATGCCCATTGAATCTCAATATACCAAATAGTCTCTTTTTTTAAAGCAATAATATGTAGGCTGAAAAATTCTATGTATATTTACTACTTCCTAGTTAAAAATAATAATAGAATAAACAAACTGCTTAAAAATTCATATTCCAAAATATTACTCAAAGCTTTAAATAACAACATTTTAAGTACTTATAACTACCAACCATTTATATAATTGAGAGTTTAAAAACTATTAATATAACTCATAAAAAATCATATTTTAATATGACGATTGACATATCAAACAAGTTTTATGCCTTGAAATGCCAAATAACTTTTAAAAAAACTAGCTATGCATAAGAAAACTTTAGGCTAAAGGTTGAGATAATAACACATACATTTTTTGGGATAGATCTTAGATAGATTATTCTGGAAGGTAAAGAGTAATGCCATGTTAAAATAACTAACATAACCACTGCCAATCAATAAGAAATACTAATAATTTTAAGTTTCGACATATTTTATTGCACCGTTAGGCCTTATTTTATGAAACCAATTTAATTTAAAATGTTTTCTCCCATTTTTTTCTCGTTTCTGTTTCATCGATAAACTTTTACGTTAATCGTCCATTTCGTAAAAAAAAAACCAATCCATCACACAACACACAAACAACAATCCCCATCATCCGGTCATCCAAACCACTCCAAAATTGCCCCCTGTTTTGCGCCTTTTGCGATTTTTGAAATTATTGGCTTTGGATACCCAGAAACAAATACTGAAAATGGACTAAACTATTCATCATCATCACAACAATCGCAACACAATCAAGACCAAGTGCGAGCAGCCGCTAGGAATCGAAATCCCGGCGGAGCGATCCAACCGCAGCCCGGCCACATGCGTGGTCGAATGATGAACAATCAGCAGATGATGAACAGCCAAGGAATGATGAATAATCAGATGCAACCGATGAACCCGAACCAGGTGATCGATCACGACGAAAACCTCAGCGACAAGGAAATCTACCCCGGATCGATGCATCAGCAGGTAATTATCATTATACTTATCCAATATTAGTGCAGGTTGTTTGTACGTTCTTTGTATAAATATGATATGTAATCCCTCCCGTCAGGGAGTGGAACGCAATAAATTTCAATGCTTGTCGTAAATTTGACTCCAACGTTCCGAACGTGTAAAAACAAACTATCGTACTTTTCGGTTGTAATCAGGAACGTGCACAGCGTGACTCGAATAGCAGCGGTATACCGGCGATTGAAATCACAAAAGAGGCCGCCACCGATGTCACCTATATAAGTGACGACAGTGAATACCAAGATGGCGCTAGTAGCGGTGGCGGAAGTGGGCGTCGTCGAAGCGGCCCTCCGCCACAGCAGCAACAGGTTAGAGACCAAAACAAAATCGAGCAACCCCTCCGAGATTACCACAAAACTACTATGTATCGATCGAGCTTTCTCCTTCTTATACCGTATCTTTTAGTACATGCTGTAAACAAAGTGAACACTTCTTACTCTTGTGTCTGTCTTCTCTATCGAGCAATCTCTTTTTCCATACACTTCTGTTGTTTTGAGTATCTCCGTTAAGCGACTACCTTGTGCAGCATTCGAATGAAATCTATCTATCTGACACCATGCCATTTTTCTCGTAATAATAATGTATGTTTTTGTTTGTGTCGTCTATTTTTTGAACTGTAACTGATACCAATCATACAACCAAACTTTCGTTTTGTTTTGACTTTTCGTTTCGTATTCGATTTCCATCGTGCCCTGCTCTTTGGTTTTTTGAATCACTTATTATGTATCCATTTGTAGCATCTATCATGTACGAACAGTAAGATTAAAATCATGCATTGAGCATCAAGTAGAAAATCATGGTGGATTAGTAATGCTTCGTAGAAGGCATAGCAACATTGAAAAGTAATTTCTCAGAACCACTGTGCAACTGTATGCTCCTTATTTCAAGGTTTTGGAGTCTGTCAGTAAAGGGTGTCCACGATAAAATTGCACAAAACAATGATTCAGTTTCTTATACGATTTCCAACATACTTTTAGGTTATTGAATGAAACGAGTAAACTAAGTTTAACCATTTGTATGTATTTTATTTTCATCTCCGATTGTTCATAAAGTTATGCTCAACATCGAAAACGTTTTTTTTTTTGCATTCTGAAGGGTGTCTCACATGGATTTCTTCAACTTGATTTAATGATCTCATTTAAATTCGCTGCTAATCAAAATGAATCAGTTTGACCGAAAATGTGCAGCTGTTGAGTTTAGCAACTTAAAACTTCAACTAAAATTTTAAATCAATGCAAACGATGTAATGAGATTGTTGCAATATTGATCAACAGTATTTAATCGGAAATCATTTGCTATGAATTTACTAAAAATCGGTAAAAAATTGCAGCGCTCGATTCGAGTGAGCAGCCCTTGGCATTTACCCACATTTCTTCATTTAGACAACAACTCCTACTACTTTGAGGTATTTACAAAAAAAAATATATTATAATGGTCCAACATTTCTCATTTGGTCACAACTCCGGGGTATTTGTTGGATTAGGATCTTTTATGTTTACCTAGTATGGTCCGTTGATTTTTACACCCTTATCAATGAAATGCAGTGGTAGACAACCTTCCACAGAAACCGCTCCCCAAACCATGATCGAAGTATGATTTTGGAAGTGTGAACTTTGCGAATAGAAGAAGGGATATCCTGAATACTCGCTGCATAGACCCTGTCATTTTGATCATTAAAACTTTGCTGCAATATGATTTTTTCTCATCCGAGAACACAATCATAGAATCACCGAGCCGACGAAATAATTTGCGACAACGAATGATTCTGTTCTTCTTGTTGGTTTCCGAAAGCCCATGATTTTTTCTTTTCTTGTAATAATCTCAAATCCTCTTTGAGAACTGATCTGATAGTTTTCCTGGAGACGTCCATAAAAACGACTAGGATTTCAGCAAATTCGCTCACGCACCGCCTTTACAAGCCGTTTTATATTTAAACTGCGAGGACGACCTGGTCTTTGCTTTGGATCGAGGGTTTCTCTTGTCCTGCATCTTCTCAACGTCCAGCATATTCCTTTTTTGAGGGTCTTGGTGAATATCTGGTTGAGACGCTTTCCCGCCAAATGCAACTGCAAAATCCGTTGTTTTTAGAAATCCATATTTTATCTTAGGCACTTCCTGTCGACGGAATCTAGCGAACACTAGTTTGTTTACATATTAATCAGTCCCTCTTCGATATGCTGGTAACCAGATGGCTCTTGCGATGGCTAGAAGAATTCCACACTGAAACAAAATACTGTGGCACTTATTTGGGCCACCCTGTTTAGAGGTTATATGACTCCCACCATACTGTGATATTATTTAGAGTATTTATTCAAAGAGCAAATATACTATATTAACAATATAAGTCATTTCCTTTCCCACAACTTCATGCTCGCCGACCCATGTAGCGCTGCCAACAGCACCATTATGATAAAAATGACAATCATTTTTTAACTAGCAAATCAGAAGAAAGTTTAGTAATTTCCATTTAATTCCAACATGTTTTATTGCTTATCTTGACAGATATGCGTATTTCGTCTACAATGTGATGACTTTTTTAATGTCATGTACTAATACTCGACTGCAGAAGTCTGCACATTGTAGATGATATACGCGTATCTGTTAAGGTGGGCAATAGAGGTAGTTGGAGTTAAATGGATATTATAAACCTTTCGTTTCATTTTCCAGTTACAGGTATTCCACTAAACAGCTTTTGAGAATAACGGCAGTATATCAAAATGTGTTTTTTTACTCTTTCATGCAAAAAAAACCGCAGCAGAAACTTCAAAAAATTTCACGGTGAGGAAAACTTCTTAAAAAAAGCTGGGAAAACATTTCCCGAGTAACCAATTTTCCTCAAAAAAATTATATGGTTTCTTTGAACAAAATATCGAGATTATAATCGTTGTCGTTTCTGAGTTACAGAAACTCTATAGAATCATGGGCATAACAGCATGACAGCGCAGTTTAAGAATGCTTATCTCAGTCACAGAGAACAGACATCCAGATTCAAACATTTTTTTTTAATTTTTTTAATCAAACCGTTGGAAAAACAACGCCGCCTAGCCAAGGTTTCACCAAACTAAAATTGACAGACTATAAAATCTCGAGGCGGAAATCGGCGCAATCAACACACGATTTACCAAAACTAGCGGAAACGCACTGAAATTTGAAAAAGACAGTTACAAAAATTTACACACGGAGGGCACTCCAACTTGGGTGTCTGTTCTCTGTGTCTCAGTGACAAATGAAGGAAACGGTAAATGTTCAGCCAACAAAAATCAAAATCATCATCTTGTCTGAGCGGAAGTGAGTCAAACACCAGGTTGACAAACATGATTGAAATCCGGTTTGTTGCCGAAAATCGTGAAAAACCAGCAACAAAAATGGTAGGCCAATATGTGCTTATCCCAACGATTATCCAACATTAAAATGTTGCGAATGATTTTGTAGACAAGTAAGAACTGTATCAAAAATAAGTTATCCACATATTTTTCTTTCAAATTATACAAAAAAAATACGTTTTATTCAAATAAATAGATGATTCCTTTAATGTACGGAATTAAACTTAAATATTGTGAAGACCGGACAGAATTTAGATTATTATTTCCTGAATTTGCGTATTGTTAATCGAAAAAATTTCATCAACACTAACAAAACGCGACGTGAGACAACTTAATTCCGAAACGGCCTTCCAATTATACTTGTATACAGTGGAGCTCAATAGACCAAACAAATCCTCGATATGTCGACACTGCGGCAGATTCGTCGGAGTCCGGTCTTTTGGCACAAATGGTATATTTTGGCTCGCCAGCAACGTTAGCGTCATCTTCGCGTAGTTTGAGGATGCCTTGTCCTGTCAAAACACGTAGTCTTCATCCGAGTGAAGAATCTGAAGGAACGGGATGAGAATTTCTTGCAAGTACTCTGGTTGATGGCTAAGGCACTTAGTTTAAACTACGGCTCCGAAATCCTCTTATCAAAAATTGGTGACACCGTGTATTTTTTCGTACGATCTTTGTTCGCTTGAACGAATTGTACATTCCGCGCCCGCAGTTCTTCCTGTTTCGACGGCTAGCTGTAAACAGCAGAATATGTTGGAGTGATCGTGTCCGTGTCTTTTTTTTCCTTTGTTGATGTGATGAAAAATCTGCATAGAGACTTCGGAAGAACTCAGGATCGGGCAACCAACCAAAAACACACCCGTGTCTCTTGCCTTGGTCCCTCCAGGAACCACGCTTTCGGTATTACTTCGGGAAGGGGGCTAATGTGCGTTGAGCAACCACTTGTGTTTAACTATTTACATAGGACTTCGCCACCCTTTACATAGGCATCCTGGAGCTCTAGAATAATCTGGTAGGCCACCGTGCCCTCTGCGTTCCAGCAGCCAAGCGTGGCTGGTAAAGGACAGTTTATCGGAATCCACTGCACTTCCACGAGAAATCACTGGGACTTTGGATGACTGGATTAGGTAGCAGCAGGGTTCGTTTTGGTCAACGACAAGCTGACAAGTTAAATATTTCAAAATTAGGAGTTATTTCCGATTTGAACCGATTTAAACCAACAGTAAGGATGCCATTGGGGCTACTCACAAAATGTGATAGTGGTTTTTCATTGGGAAACTAGGTGATGTTTTACAATGCCGTTTTGAAAGCCGATTAGACCGATCAAACCAACAGTAGGATGCCATGGGGCCACTCCAGAGGTGACAGCGGCATTTCACCAGGAAAACAAGGCAATCCATCTCAACGCATGAGAGCCAACTCAGACCGATCCACTCCAACAGCACGTATGCCACAGGAATCACTCACAAAATGGGACAGTGGTTTATTTCCGAACCACGACTTCTCATGCTCACTCGATCACTCGCGCAACGAACAACAATAGGCAACCGTAACAATAGACAAAACGCTACGCCCGACAACAAAACATTATGGAACAACGTATTGACACAACCGATTCAACCGATTCAACTGATGGCCGACGCAAACCCATCAAAAAAGGACACATAGACACAATGGGTAACAATCACCTGTCTTACTCCACGTCCTTCACAGCACTTACTACCTCCCGAGTCACCTGTACCCAACTCCACAGGCGTTCGTCAAGCCTCTGGTACACCAGCTCTTCTCCATGCCCAACCGAAGCACCACTACTAAAAGAGTTTGGAAAAATAGAGAGATATTAGGTATAATAAATTTGGTAGAAATAAACTATCTGTTGCCTGAAAAGAAACAAAATTAAGAACAAAGATTTAAGTAGAATCTTTGTAGTCCCTCGGATGTTCGAAGAGCATAGCCATTTCTATGAAATGATACATAGAGTTATTGTTGCAGGTTGTCGATGGTTGATTACAACTATGTGGGCACCATTGGCTGAAATGGGCATTGAATGAGAATAGTGAGAACATTCCTTTGCATAAACGACCTCAATACTCAGCTGTTTATTAAGCTGGAACTCACTCGAGCTATATCTGTTGAACTCAGTCGATGAATCAACCCTCTCAAATTTATAGCTATTACGCTATTATGAAAAATTTACAAGCTCACAACTGCATGATAATTTGAAAAGTGTCCAGATTCATGAGCAAAAAGTCCGGGCACCGACACAACACGGCATCCAAACTTTGGATCTGGAAACCTGTGTCGCTCAACAAATCCTCAAACAAATGTGCAAAAGCACGTTGGCCAATATTTAGTGTCAACCAGTGGGTACGTGTGCTCAACTCCAAGGTCCCCTTCCTTCAAACTCACCCTCAGTTCAATTTACCCATTGAGTTGGACACATCACAATAGAAAACACTGTGATGGAGCACGGACGTAAGGTTACTAGATGTATGAAAAATACTCCACAACCCATTCAGGATTATATCTGAAAAATCTAAATTGACCAACACCCACCTATAGCAAACTAAGATATAGATATAACATAAACAAATCAATCTTTGTAACAGTGTTGTTACGATGTAGCAAAATCATATCAGCTAGTGTTCGAATCAATTAATTTCTTCACACAGATTGTGCCTCGTGGGGCAGTATATCTTCATTAGCCATAAGTAGGATCTACAATTATCTAGATGGAAACGTCTTGAACAAATTTATATCATAATCACTTAGTCGTAACAAGGTTTGTTATAATTTTGTTATTTTCATGTTATAACCTTCTGGTCGGATTAGAAGTCAAATTTCAGATCCGCTTTACAAACAGATCCGTTGTTTGAGGGTGGACATACAGCCGGTATCTCTTACATCTAGCTCATTTAAGGCAGAAACAATAATAACCACAATATTCTTACCAGTCTGTATGATACTGCTACGAACTCTTGCCCCGTTTTACCTTACATGACATTTTTTCCTGAATCTATACAGTTCACAATTCACGCTTTCAATTGTAAACATACCAAAGCTCCGGTATTTATTTGTGTTCAACACACTGCCAGACAGCGGTACGGAAACGCACACAAGAAACAATTATCATTATCACTCGTTCATTGAGTATGCGACATACCGCAAACAGTGAATAATTCAACTTCGGGGCTCATAAATATTACAGCATAATTGTGTAACGGTGCATCGTGATAGTGCTACAAACTAGTGAGCTAAACTGATAGAATCGAGAATCAAAACCAGCAGGGCCGGTAACATATGTTTGCAATTATGATTTGTCAGTCATTTCACTTATTTCTTCAGTAATGTCGTTTACCACAATAACTCGTGAGGGGGGTGGCATATACTTTCTTGTGTGAGTGCCTGTTCTGACGCGATGCTATCGCTTTTTCAAGCCGATCGTTGGTCGACGACCGGCGCCGCGGTGACTAACATCAGTTGTCGGCTTTCAAAGCTTTCGTAGGTCGTTGGTTTGCGTTAGATAGTGCTGGACTGAGTGGATTTGTATCCAAAGTTAGAGTTCGTCGCCTAATGCACACAGTTATAGGTAGCTGCTGAAGTTTCGATTGATTGGGTTGTCAATTGATTTGTGTTTAGTTTTGTTTATCTATTTTGTAATAAGGTGCACAATTGAGCTTTCATTTCTAATAATTGGAATGTTTTCTTTTGAGTGTTAGAAGCACATTCGAGATTTTGTAAGATGTTTGAAATTTTCTTTCTATTTTTGTTTGAATTGCCTTTTTTCCCTAAACACAACGGTACCGTGAAGTGAATGCAGAATGAATAATATTCCTACACTACCCACCGGAAGTGACTTCTTCTTTAATAAGGATTGAATTACCACTACAAAAGATAGATGTCTTTTCAAAACATCCCATCGGTTAGGTGATCCAAGTTGTGTTTCAAAATAGTTGTTGAAGCTGCTCGGTATTTAGAGCGTGTAGTGATTATTACAAAATGTTCAAAGAGATCAACTTTTCAATTTTGCATCTGTAAGTTCATTTGATTGCCAATTGTACAGAAGTTAATCACCTTTGACGAGGCTTCGAGAACATTTTTTTCACAAATTATGGAGTATTTGGTTGTGAGATCGGTTTTATTCATTCGGAATAAATAAATCAGAATAGTGAATAATGCATCAATATCATCTTAAGCCTTTCGATACAACTTCGACATCTATAGCCCCTTAACCTACTTTTCAATGTGTCAACTCTTCAAAAGTAATATCTTAAAAATCTGGATCAATCCTTTTTGATCTTGTGTATAGTTTCAGATCATACTTTCGTAGAAGTCCGTTCACATGTCCTGATCATTCAGCACAACCAGTTCAGATGTACATAGGTAGTTCTGTATCCACAATCAAAAGACTTTCTAATCACACCGTAGAACAGTATTCCAGATCTTCACAAAAAAAAATCCTTTATCATTTTCCATTTGGTAAATATTCGAAAGACACCTCCGATCAGGATACTTGTACATACAAACACGTAGCCACGTCGGCTATCGCATACGCAATCAACCTGTACCGGTGTACTGCAATTTGAGTAACGTAAATGTGCTTGTGTCGTGACTCTTCACATTCTATTCTTTGTGCTGACATGTACTCGGAAAAGTCATTTCTTGATTTCCTATAGTGACGATATGCTAATGTTTCAATCTTTCTGAATTGCCATTTCCATTCCATACCACCGGATATGCATCGCAGGGTTATCGGAATCAGAACATACCCGCCAATCAAGCCGGACGTCAGAATAATCCCCAAGGACCAAACCAACCCTACTATAGCAGTACGAATCAACAGCAAAACCCACAACAACAAACGCAACAGCAACAACAGCAGCAGCAACAGCAACAACAGCAGCAACAACAACAACAGCAGTTGCAGCAACAGCAGCAGATGAATCGGAACCCTCTGGGACAACAGAGGCCCATGAACCCCAACCAACAGATGCAACCTCAAACGCAACAGCAGCAACGGATGGGTGGTCCAGTGCCTGGTCAGCAAATGACGCCTCAAACGATGCCTGCATTCCCGGCACATTTGGTAGGAGCGTCTAAAAAGCCGCGGTATTTCATGGCACTCTTCGACTACGATCCAGCAACGATGAGTCCCAATCCGGACGCATGCGAAGAGGAGCTGCCCTTCAACGAGGGTGACACAATACGGGTACCATACTATATCTAGCGGTAAGCAGAGTTAATCATTTCGATGTGTTTTCTAATTTTAGGTCTACGGCGACAAGGACCCCGATGGTTTCTACTGGGGCGAGCTGCGAGGTCGAAGAGGTTATGTTCCGCACAATATGGTACAGGAGATTGAAGATGGTGCTCAAGGTGGCGTTGGACCATCGGTACGAGGCATCAGTCGAGATCGATGGGGCGACATCTATGCCAACATGCCGGTAAAGCGGATGATCGCCATGTACGATTACGATCCGCAAGAGCTAAGTCCAAATGTGGACGCCGAGGTGAGACCCTAGTATATTTGGATAGAAGGAGAGACAGCTAGTGGCGTAGCGTAGTTGGGATGCAGCTAATGTTTTTGCATAGGGATGGTCAAGAATCATTTTTCAACGCAGGTTGTATTAAGCAACCTTTTCTTATCGAATACAGGTGTTAATATGGAGACATTTAAAGTTTTTTTCATTCTTTTATTTTTGGCTTTTTGGAGAAACTCTTATTGAGCTCAGAACATTTTCAAAGACCCTTCTATTTATATGTCATTCTACAATGTGAATTTGAAATTGACTGAAAAAAAAAGACTGGAGTAGCAACCCTCTGCCAGATTGAATCATGAATCATGAATTATGAATCATCCATTACTGTTTTGAGAGCAAAGTGGACTTGAACATGTCACTAATTCATAATATATTTGCAAACCAATATTGATATCATTTTTTTGAATGTTCAATACTTAACGTTGGATGTTCTGCAAATAGCAAATTTGAGTTTTGTCCATAAAATCATATTGTTATTGCAAAAATATCAAATCAATAACAGTTTTATATGCAAATCAATCTGGTTTTAATTAAAATCAACTTTCTGGATCAGTTCAAAATGAGGCCTAAAGTTAAATCAGCTCACTTCAGAATTGGGGCAAAATATATATTAAAAAAGTATTCATATTGCAAGCTCCTTAGAATTAGTTGAAGACAAATTGTTGCTATTGTGTGTTGTTTTTTTATTATATATATAATTTTATTATTTATATAATAAATGTGAATCCAATAAATTAATTGAAAAGCTCACACAATTGCATTCCAAGATAGATGACTGTTTCAAATTTTTCGATTGATTATCGGGTACTTTTCCGAAGCTCTCTTGCAAAACAACACGACTGCCTGGAAGAATAATGTTTTGAAAAAGAGTTGTAACTGTTCCGAGAAATTGATAGTTGAATCTGAATGTTCAAAACTACACGCAGAAATAAAAGTTCTTTATAGTGAGTTCCTGTAAGTTGGCAGTTTGATGCGCCAACTTAATATGGAGTGAACAATGCTAATTCATTGTGTGGATTGAGTGATTGCATTACTCAGAACATGGTTGCTGATTCTCCTAACTTGAACATTATCTCCTGCCGAGCTGCTCACCAACGGTCATAGTAGGCTGCCATTTTATCATGCGTGAGCATCGGTGCTCAGAGAATGCCTTGCTGTATTTTTGGTTTTTCTTTTCTTTTCTGCGATTCCTCACTTGCATGATGGTGATTCCGGAGTATTCTACAGCACTTCTATACACAGATGATTCAAATTGGACACGATGCAAACGAATGATGCGAAATGATGCGTTCGATGCGATCGAAGCGAAGAAATCGAAGCGGTACCGACCATGTGTACAGGGTGTCTCACAATAGGTGTCACTAAAACAAAAATGGACTAAAGAAAAACAAATCAACCAAATCAAAGCATTTATTTTGCATTTAAATAATACATAATGTAAAAGTAAACCATATTAATTCAATCTCTTGCCCTTTTTCTTGGTAACTTAGTGCAAACGCTTTGTATACCCATCGCAGCTGGCACGCGAGATTTGCTGAGGAATTTGGTCCCAAATATCAACCAAATCTTTCTTGAATCGATCTAAAGTAAGCCCTTTCGTATGGCCTTATATGTTGAAGCATATAACCCCAAACAAAGAAGTCAAATGGGTAGAGAGCCGATGAAGATGCAGGCCATTCTTCGCTTGTGATGAAATCGGGCTAATTTTCCGCGCACCACGCTTGTGTCTTCTTTGCCTTGTGAGGTGGAGCTGAGTCCTGTTGGAAACAATATGGTGTATTCCCACACAGCGTTGAAGCATGAGGAAGCAAATGGTTCTTCAAAACCTGCTCGATGTAATATTCAGAGTTGATTTTTACGCTAGGTTCTGTGAAAAGAAGAGGCAGTTTTCCTTGGAATATTGGCAAGACTATTGCCATACACACACGATCATTTTGTTGATTATGGCTGTCCTGAAGGAGGAAGAGCTTTTCATCCGAAAATAAAATCTCGCATTCACCATGCCGAACCAAAAGTTTTCTGCTTCTTTGGACCCTGGGTTGCTTTTGACGCTCCATTAATCCGTGAACCCGTTGTATTCCAGATCATGTCTGAGGAGCCAGTTCATTGAAGCAGGGGGTCTTTGAAATTGTTTGCTCAATTTACGCCCAGATACGGCCGGATTACGTCTTATTTGCTCCCTCACACATTTCTGGCAGTTCGTCTGGCACCTTCTTTGTGTTGAATATGGATATATCCAGTTTCCTTGGATCGTTTCAAGGTACGAAAAACGAAACGCCTACTCACTCCTAACTGCTTACGTTATTGAATATCTGACACGGTCTAAGCTTTTGCAGATGTAAATATAAAACTTGCTCCCGTATGGTTTCCATGGTAGCTAATACATATAAACAAACGGAATCGCTTATCTATCTTCAGCGATAAGCTGCCAAAAGAATACACTCAAAACTCTGCTCAAAACCCAGCTGAAATAAACAAAGACTGAAAAAGTGTGACACCTATTGTGAGACACACTGTACAGTTGCTAATACGCGCAGCAATGCAATGAGGGTCATTTGAGAGCACCGTTCTAGTTGTCTTGTTATGTGTTTTCCGCATTCAAAATATAGTTGAAACTTCTATAGTGTACTTAATAAGAACATATGGAATTGAAGCTAATTTTGGCAATTCTTTTGGAATCCTAGAGGGTTTGAGCTGTTTAGTGGAATACCTGTAACTCGAAATTAGAAGAAGAATTAGTATCTTCCATTTAATTCCAACTACCTTTGCTTATCTTCGACAGATACGCGTATTTCGTCTACAATGTGCAGACTTCTTCAGTGTCTCGTACTAATAACTCGACTGTCGAGTTATTAGTACGAGACACTGAAGAAGTCTGCACATTGTAGACGAAATACGCGTATCTGTCGAAGATAAGCAAAGGTAGTTGGAAATAAATGGAAGATACTAATTCTTCTTCTAATTTCGAATTCTTTTGGAATTATATGAAGAGACATCGTCTTGGTGTCTTTAGCAAAGCAAATCAAAAATAGTTGAACCAGCTTCTGGTCAAATTAGACATTCATAAGGGCACCAGTTGAAACTTCGGGAGACCTGGAAAATCTGTGAAAGTTCAATTCATGAAATAGTGGTAGAACACTGCAATACTTATAAGAGCATCATTTGGATACATTTGCATTTGTGACCTATAAACTAACCCCTCGGATCAACGCGAAGCCTGCCTGATGATCTGAAACATTCGCAAACGTGCTTAATTTACGAAACTAAGCTATGAGGTTTTATTGTTTCACACAGTTTGAATGAAACAATCATTTTTCTGAGTTTTCTAATGCATCTGAAATATTTGGCATATGGGATATTTTTTGTAAATTTAAGCCACCCAGATAGCCAATAAGTAGTTCCAAAGCGTCTTTACGACAGCCCATCAAGCAATTAAGTCACCTTAAAAAGCAAGTTGATAATGCTTCATCAATGCTATTTTACATTCGAAATGCTAAAATGCTCATTTAAAGTGTGCTTGGACATAACTATGGAGGTACTCTTTTCATTCAGTGTCTACTGGTCTTTTTCTAAATCCTCCTGACAATTTATTCTATAATCATTTTTAGAGAGTATTTTCCTTTAGGTTATTATTCCTTGTCAGGTATTTTCATCACTGCGACCATTTTTTAGATCTATTGTGATCTTTCGTTTAGGTTAAAATTTGTATAAAACATTTATAATCTTTTGGTATGCTCAAACAGCTGCTCAGTCACTATATTGTGAAGTGTGCCTTAACAGCCATGATTAAACTCTATTCCACGTACAAGAAATAAAATCAAACTAAACGACTTCAAGTTTTTAGGGGCTTTAAGAACCTAGTTTGACATCGTTTATCCGGATTGCGCATAGAAAAATGGACATCAGATCAAAAACGTTATGACTCTTATGATTATTCCGGATACACCAGCGAGCTACTGGATTCTCCAAGCATATGTCCAAATTTATCCTATCTTATCCTTCAATAAATAACAAGAGGTCTTTCATGTATCTGAACCGTCTTAACGATCGTTCTGGATCATCCTGCATACTCAATGGCCGTGGTGGTCAAATAATAGGTCAAGGCTCATATTCATTATTTCACTAGCTGAGCCCGGTGCGAGCCTTGCTGTTACAACATGAATGAAGGTTTAATAGAACTGGTGCTTTTATAGGGTTTTTTTCCGAATAAGTTTTGTAAAAATATTTTCGTTTGCTGATGTGTGCAGTTTCTGCAGAATAAAACGTACACGCAAAAAAAAAGTCGCAGTAGAAACTACCATTTCGAAGGTTAAATTAAGCGCAATCACCAACAATTTTCAGCTGACTATAAATGCGTTTGATTTTATCATGCCTGCGATAAGATCAACCATGTTGCGGTTGATATCAATATGAGGCCTGTCAAATATATCAGAAACGTTGAAGGTTTTACTATAAACATAGTAAATTTGACTGAAATTTCATGGTAGTTTTAAAGATAGGCATAGTCGGTTGAAATGGTAGTTTTTACTACAAGATTTTTTCCTGTGTATGTGTGTGTTTTTAATTTAACCCTTGGATCGCTAGTTTCTACCATGGTTTTTCTTTCTGTGTAGAAGCATTTCGTAAACAAAAAAATTATCTTCAAACTACGCCGTAGCCTGTCAGTTTGAATGCAATTTTCTCTTGCATAGCCCTAGATTAACTTCTTGTGCATAATGTTGCACTGAAAGTGAATAAAACATCACCCATTCTTTACTAAGAAGGGGTTCAAACTTCTACACGCAAAAAAAAAGCCGCAGTAGAAACCAACAATTTTCAGCTGACTATAAATGCGTTTGATTTTACCATGCATGCGATTAGATCAACCATGGTGCGGTTGATATCAATATGATGTTTGTCAAATATACCACAAACGTTGAAGGTTTTACCATAAACGTAGTAAATTTGACTGAAATTTCATGGTAGTTTTAAAGATAGGCGTAGTCGAGTCAAATGGTAGTTTTTACTACAAGATTGGTTGAAATTTCTGATCCATTTGTATGAGCCCACCAGAGAGGGGAGCATCCCCCGCCCTATCAAAGAGAGGGCTATGAGGGCTGAAATATCGCTGCAACTTTCGGATGGCAACCGAAGAATTTCGCTTTATTCGTCGCCGGATAATCTTGCGCATTTGTGGAGTCCGATCGGTGCGCTTTTTCCCTCTCCCTACGCGGCCATCTAGCGTTCCAAGCTGTTGGTATCGTTTTATTGTGTCACTCATTGTAGATTTTGCCATATTCAAGGCCTTTGCTATCACTGAAACAGTTTTTCCTTTTCGAACAAGTTCAATTACACCTGCGCGAACTCATTCGGCTTCATTTTGAATGAATTATTAATCACAACTGTACTAAACTTACTACGTATAAAGACAATGGATCAAGATGTTAAACCATGTGGGTATGCTTAGTTTATTCCACTTGGTTGTCTTTAGGCATGCCGACAAAGTCTGTACAGATAATTTGCAGACACCCTGTACTGCCATGAAGCACACATCAGTCCCATATGAATAAAAGTTTCTCGGCAGTATCCTACAGTTAGTTTTCTGGTCTGAACTGTCATCGTATTCGAATGATGCTTTTACAAGTACCACAAAGTTCGAAGACTCATTTCACAAATTGACACTTTCTCGGTTTTTCTGGGTCTCCCAAAGCTATTTATTGGGAAAATCATTGAATCAGATGATGGCCAACTCTTCACAGAACAACTTTTCTTAAAACACTCGGGAGCAATATCTTCAAATAACACCTCAAGATTGATCCCACTTAGCTTAAATTCCATACAGTATGTGTATTTGTTAAGGCTGATTTGATAGGAATCCCGACTATATTTTGAATGCGAGTCACTTATTAGTACAACAAGAATCCTAACTGTACACGTATTGTTTCGATCGCATCATTGATTTGTTTCGTGACCATCATATCTGAAATGATGCGCTGACGAATACATCGAAATCATATATACGGAAAGCCGTTTCAACTCAGTTTTGAGTCGTTTTTGACTCACTTTCGTCATTAACGGAGTCACTCAAATTTGAGTAAATGTTACTGGCAATAACAAGTCGACAAATCAAAAACATCGACTCTAATCAGATGGATGTTTTTGATTTGTCGACTTGTCAATGCCAGTTACATTTCCTCAAATTTGAGTGACTCCACTTTTGACGAAAGTGAGTCAAAAACGACTCAAAATTGAGTTGAAACAGCTGGCCGTGATATATGCGAATGTAGAATCGCAGAAGAGAAAAGAAAATCAAAACATAGAGCGAGTACTCTGAGCACCAATGCTCTCGAATGACGACAAGAGAGCCTACTGTTCCCATTCCACAAGGCCGCGAACTGAACTTAATTTGATTTCATCAAATTCATTTCATATTTTCATTTCATTTATTATTCCATCAAATTAATTTCATATTTTCTGTAGAAATTGCAGTTCGCACGATTTTTTTATAAAAGAAATCAGTTTCAGAGAAAAAAATTAAATCTTTTCTAAAACTACACGATTATGACATACGTGGTGCTGAC
>JASCZW010015116.1:0-21304 GCA_034211315.2 Aedes japonicus | reverse complement strand
ATTAATGCTAAGAAATCAGCGAACTTTACTTTTCTTGTATCAAGATCAACCTTCACACAAATCGACTTCCGTTGCAGTTGCACGGACGATCGACGACGTAACGCATAGTTTTCTCGTGACACATAACTTCAGATCGTTTTCCATTGGACGCAGAACTTCACTTACACAATTCTTCTGAGAGGAAATGATAATTTCGATTTTTACCCACATAAAACGATACTACTTGTCGCCGATCTGATTCATCACTTCATCCGAGATTTTCCGTCATTTTCCGTGTTTAATGTAATAAGGTGTAATGATACGACGTTTCGTATTCAAAAAGGCTTTCGATCTTCACCACACATCGATTCAAATATTTCTTTTCCGTAACTCAATCTATAATTTCTGTGCAATAACTCGGGCACAATTTCATCCCGCTTCCCTGTTCCGGACATTTTTCACGAGCTCGACGGCGCGGCGTTTCCATAGTACACTGATCAACCGGTGCGGCGTCACTGAAAATTTGCCCACACTCCCGCTTCACTTTACTCAATTTTTGAGTACAATTGTATGCTATTTCTTTTTCTCTCACGGAAATGTTTCTTTAAGAAGTGGATCAACTCAATTTTTGAGTAGATCCACTTTTTACGAAAATTGAGTTACATTTCCGTGAGAGAAAAAGAGATAGCATACAATTGTTCTCAAAAATTGAGTAAAATGAAGCGGAAGTCACGCTAAGCTCAGTTTACCCATAATCGCCTAAAAGTGCACTGATAAAAGAGTAATGATAATATCTATGTACCCCACACTAGAGTCCCTAGAAAGAGTCACGACAAGAAGAACATGCAACACTTATTTCGATCAGTTCTCATTTTGCGTGCATGTATAATTCAAATGGGATGCTCGATAGGTAGATTTGGTTACACTCTTTGCGTGACTCTTTATATAGGGACTCTACCCCACACATGCATTTTTGCAATAACATCAACAAATGATACCTATTTGTGACCACACATACTTGCTATGTGTACACATAACGACTATGTGTGTCGACACATACTTTTCATTCGCCACATAAATTTCACATGTGTTTATCAAAGGTTCTGTTTATGTGTGAACAAATGAATATTACGTGGAATTTTACATGGATTTTTGCCATTATATATGTGCGGATTTTTACCCATGTGCACATACTCATATATGGGTTAAGTTGACTTTACCCATATTTGAGTAAATTTGTATGACAAAAAATACTCAAATATGGGTAAGTAGTAACGTACCCATTAATGGGTATGTGCACTTCTGGCGATTATGGGTATTCTTCACCCATATTTGGGTAAACTGATCTTAACATGATGGAACTGAATCAATAACGAATTCTCTGCACGCTAAGCTCAGGTAACCATAATCGCAAAAAAGTGGACATACTCATTTATGGGTAATTTTATTTTACCCATATTTGAGAAAATTTGTATGGGAAAAAATTCACATGTACACAGAGACAAATTTGATAGTCAATTTCATCATTATTGGGGGTAAGGATAACTATTGCAGTAGAGTGCTTTTGAACCGACTATGATCGTGGTCAAGACGACCATTAAAAATAGTTGATCCAACATTTGCCATAATGTCAAAATAGTCCTTGCTACCATGATCATAGTCAAGAATACCATGAAGTGGTGAATTCGACCATTTTCATGATTATTGTAAATGGTTACATATGTTTTTCCATACTTTAGTAATCGTCAGTCGGTGCGAATCAAAACAAACCCAAAAAAGGAGAGAGTTCCTCTCCCATGTGCGCATCAGTAAACAGAGTGCACACAATAGATCGCTAGAATAACTATACAAGCCACAGTGGTACATGAGCGTCTTCCAACCGGACATTTTTTGCCTGTTGAAGTGGCGGACTTAGTCCGTGCTTTAACCTACCCGCCAGTGGGATGTTAGGCAAAAATGTCGTTGGTTCAGTAACCACTGTACACATGCCCTTTTCGCTCAATTTTCCTAAAACATCTACTATGTTTCCAAGCCTGCCGCACACTAGCGGAACTATCAAAACTTTCTCTTCATATCTTTCAATTCTAGCCAAAAACATTGTTGTTCACTCTTGGTGCCTCATGGTGATGAGCGAACATCTCCTTCTACATCATAATCGTTAGTCCTCGCACGGAGAATATATAACATAACAATTAATGTATAATTTTTTGATGTTTTGTGTTTATGGCGTCATTTTTGTAAGATGGAACACTGTTAGGCTTGTAAGATGGAACACATTTTATTCGTTTTAAAACATATGAATGATATTTTTTAAGTTTGGAAATGTCATGGAATCAACAATAAATTGAAATATAACAATACATTTTTTGAATTTGCAATTTTCGATGAATTTCGAAAAAAGGCCATTATACTTTTTGATGACTATAAATAGTCAGTTCTGTGAGCAAACTTAAAGTTTTTTGGTTCCCTCTTTGAAATATCCGAAAAAATAAAAATATACATGTTAAGAGCAAAGAACGAATCGTGTTCCATCTCACAAGCCACCTTCAAAAATAAGCCATAACTTTTTAATGATGACAAAAATCAATAAGTTTCTTTGGTTAAAAATAATAAGTTGGTGCCTTTTTGTTTTTTCTTCCAAAAATTGTCTTTGGATTTGCGAAAAAATCAAAAAATATGTTACAAGTGAAAAACGGATCGTGTCCCATCTTACAAGCCTCCAAAACCTATATATACCTTGATATTTATTTTAGATCAGTAATAACTTGACAGCTCCAGAGTAAAGCCAATGTACCCCGATAATTTTGTCTCACTGGTTCTGTCAAATCAAATTGATCCTAGAACAAATTATCAATTGAACGTGTTTACATCGACTGTTATTTTCAAAGCTGTAGAGTTCATATTTATACTTGATGAATTTAATTCTGACGATATGTTGTGATTTTTACTAAATGTAAAATGGTGAAATTGTTAACCTTTCTTAAAAAGAATATATAGAAGCACTAGCTGATCCCGTTGCGAGCGTCACTACGCTTGCAACTAAATGAATGAACAATGGTTATTTTTTTTGGAAAGAATTTCTTTTTTGACTAAGAAGGGGTTCAAGCTTCTATCAGAACATGCGTCTCACCCTAGAAATACACAGTTTGTGTTTTAGTTATCTGGATAATTCTCATGTTTGGTTGAAATTTGTGTTTGGAATCTCCATAGACACATTTCTTGCATTCAAAAAACCCCGCCCGCCAATTTTAGATCCATTTGCTTGATTTGTTCTCAAGTTAGGCAGAAAGTTGTGTTTCATATGTATGAGAGCCCTCCCTCTTCCAGAAGAGGGAAGGGGTCCTAAAAAATCATAAGAACCTTCCCCAGCCCCAAAAACCCCTGCATACACATTTTCACGCCGATCGGTAAGACAGACAGATTTAAATATATGTATAAAAACCTCATGCCAAATTGGGTTTCAGTTGTTCGAATAGTTCTCAAGTTATGCATAAATTTGTGTTTGATTTGTATGATAGCACCAACCCCCCCCCCCCCATTTCAACAGGGGAAGGGGTCTCGAACTACCATAGAAGCATTTTTTGCCTCCAAAAACCTCCACATTCCAAATTTGGTTCCATTTGCTTGATTAGTTCCGGAGTAATGCAGAAATTTGTGTTTCATTTGTTTGAAAGCCCCCCTCCCTCCTCATATGGTGGAAGAGTCAGTCTCAAATCACCATAGAAACATTTCTCTCCTTCAAAAACTTCCACATGCCAAATTTGGTTCCATTTCCCTGATTAGTTCTCGAGTTATGCAAGGATTTGCGGTTCATTTGTATGGGATCCTCCCCCTTTTAGAAAAAAAGAGGGGTCTCAAATCAACATAGAACCATTTTTTGTCTTCCAAAACGACCACATACTAAATTTGGTTCCATTTGCTTGATTCGGTCTCGAGCCATGCAGAATATAGTATTTCATTTGTATCGGAGACGCCCCCCCTTCCCCCTTAGGATGGAGAGGGGTCATAAACCAACAAGGAAACATTTTTTGTCTTCAAAAAACACCACATGCTAGGTGGAAGGGGGCTCAAGCTACCATAAAAACCTTTTTTGCCTTCAAAAACTCACACTTGCTAAATTTTGTTTCTTTTGCATGATTAGTTCTCGAGTACAGGGACTTGGCTACCTCAATCGTCCTCCAATTGTACCAACAATCAATGTGCAACTAGCGGTTTGAAATTGGTTAACTGTTGGAGAACCTCTAGTTTCAAAGTACATTTTGCGGTCTGCACCTTGCCATGCATTCTTGCGCTTTTCTTTACCTTATGGTACAAGTATCTTTGTTTTTGTTTTGATTCACTACACGGAAGAAAAAAGTACCCATTTGAGCAACTGCCTGTGGGAAGCCAATTTTGGGTATACACGGATAAAAATAATCATAACAAATGTATATTAAAATCTTATAAGTTTTTGCCATAACGATTTACAAATACTATCTAATCGATATGGTTATAAACTTCAAGAGGAAGTTCCAATAAAAACTATAACGAAATTCTTATGGTGTTGATACCACGGATCCAATGACGTTTATACGATGGCACATGACACTTATCATAACGAGGGATGAAAATCATAAGCTTGGCACATACTTTCTATAAAGGAGGAAATATGGTGCTCATCAAAAAAAGAGATACACATCATAAGCTTGACATATATTTTCTACATGGAAGGAAATATGGTGTTCATCATAGTGATGGATGGACTCGAGTATGTTTACATTACATTACTAAAAGCATACATTTATCACTTCTGGATTGGAATTTAAAAAATATACATATTCCTACGCATTTAGTTTTTGGATTTGCATGAAAATTTATACATATTTTACTTTCTACGCAATTTAAAAAATAAACTAGTTGCTTGCAAATATTTTCTATTTTTGAGAGACTTTCAGCCAGTGGCTGTTCTTGCAAATGTGCGTGTTTCTCACTGCCACTACGGTAGATAAATTAGTTTTAGCCAAAAGTGCGAAAATTAACTTTTTCGATTTTCTCCACTCCATTATACATTATACTCAAATACATTAGCTTACCTCTCGACACGATTTATCACTCTATGCTACTCGGGCTTGTGCATATAGTTCATTGATTATGTTTCCTATTGTTCAATATTATGTTTTCTATTAGAAGGAATATGGAAATGGCAGAAATCCCCTTGAAAATGTTTAGCCGCAAACTTGTTCTCAACAACATTGTAAACCCTTTTCTTGCAAAGCAAGCCAATAATAAACACAACTGTATCTGAAATACGAATATCGATTATTAATCATTATATATACCTGATAAAACCTGTAGCAGTTTGTCATTAAAATTTAATTCATGCAGCACATCTTACGAAAAACATTTGAGCGCCATTTTGAATTTTTCAATTCCCAATAGTCATGTCAATTCATACCTTTCAGTCATAAGGTGAGACACATACTTTTCATTGGGTTTGAAAATGGAAAATATGTAACAGAATAATACGTTGCAAATGAAACCCAAATAAAAATTATTTTATTTGATATGAAATGCATGTGACGGTAACACATAAAAGGTATAACTTTGAATTAATATTTTCATTATTTGATTTTTTATCAGTGTAGGTATGTTAACCGACCCGTTGAGTATAAATAACTAACTTTTGGGTGAATTCAAAATTGGCTTCCCACACGCAACTGCTCAAATGGGTACTTTTTTTCTTCTGTGTATGTTATTTTGACAGAATATTTGGTGGTGTGAGTTGTGGTCTTATGCCTGGTACAGACATACAACGTACAGCGTTGTACTCCTTTAGTCTAGTTCGTGTTTTTTGGTACTGGATTAAAGTATTTGACAGTTCATACAACGGTCAGCACGAGGGGTAGGCCACTTTGCGATTGCACGTTGGATCGCTGCAAATCCTTATCAAATTCACAATATCACTTCCACTATCGCCATTAATCGTAACAGTATTATGAATCGCGAAATTCATCGCGCAATCGCGTCTCATCATCACCAATTCTTACTCGAATCGCGAGCAGTGATATTGACGTCTGGCTGCCATGACATTTATATTTGAGCTATTGAAATTTGTTTTGATTATATCGAGCAAGTGAATCCAAATAAGCAAATTTTCCCAAACAAAATAAGTAGTTTTGTTTACGATTGTTTTACGAGTGCTAGCGATTGCAGACCGAATAAATCCTCTAAAAAAATTTCGCTTGACTATTCAATTATGGTAGTTTAGTTTTAGAAGTTTGAATCTGCATACAATAAAAATATTAGAAGACCATCTACTACGAGGATTTTTTTATTGCGTAACTGAAAGTTGTGAAGCTTGCAAATATGATTAGTTGTAGAAAAACTAGATTCAAATAGGTATATAATGTGTTTCTCTACATTGTTATTATGAGCCACGATTGGCGAGTGGATCCGCCAGTAGCGTGCTGGTGCTGGAAATGATCGAAGACCATAAAAAGGTTTTAATATTCAGGTAAACCATTTTTCCATTTTTGTTCCTAATTCTGAACGAATGCTGTTCAGTTAGGACAGCGGGAATCCACCAAATGCAAAGTGTAAGAAATATTTTAAGAATATCAATTCAGCATCAGACTTCAGTTTCTGATTATCAGCACTACGGAATTCAACATTTTCATCTGAATTTTCTACAGAGCATTTGATGTGTTCGTCGTCTTCTACGAAGTCCCGATCTAAAGTGTTGGCGTCGACAAAACTCATATTTTTTCAAATTTTCTATTATCCTATTTTATCTCTATAACCAACGGTCGGTTCGATGCAGTCGGTCGCAAAATAATACTTTCTCCAAAATCCATATCGCTTCTGTCTATCCCCAGCTCCAATAATATTTCGATCGCTTGAGCTCTAGATTCATTGTTTTCATTGTGGTGGCAGAAGATAGTTTGACTGATCGAATATTTGGAAGCGAGAAATCTCAATTTATTTCTGGCTGTTCTCGTTGTAAAATTTTTCGAGCAGATTCATTCTGTCAGCGAGAATTTTTATTCTGATCGCATCATCATCGCGTTCTCAACGCGATTGATCATGCTAATCGCAAAAATGCTTTCAGCAGAATGAAAATCGCCATCATCGTAGAAATTGTCATGTCACGGAAGTCGTATCTAACGCTCATCGTGGGAGTTGCACCCCCCTCGGGTCAGCATTGTATGTCTGTCCCAGGCATTAGGGGCATCATTAAGCTTGGGACCGAGATTGGGACCGATGTGCTAGTACTGACTGAACCAAGAAAAAAATCGTATTTGTTCGGGAACTACTGGTCTTAAAGTTAGTCTATGATTGTACTACACGCTATTTCTAAACAATTGAAGTACACGGTCGTTTTCAAAAACCCATTAATGGGTGAAAAAACACCCATTTTCGCTAGAAGAGGCTCTCCCCATTCAATGGGTAAACCCGATTTACCCATTAATGGGTAAAATTAGTTTATGTCACAAAATGGGTATTTTTTCACCCATTGCAAAGAAGCCAAAATGATTAAAAAATTACCAACTTTTGCATGCAGATTATGTAGCAGTTGGTAGATTGTAATTTTATGATATTCATGGTAATCAATCAATAAATACTGAAATAAAATACTTGTACTTGAATCCTAGAGGGTTTGAGCTGTTTAGTGGAATACTTGTAACTATAATTTAGAAGAAAAAATTAGTAATCTCCATTTAATTCCAACTACCTTTGCTAATCTTCGACAGATACGCGTATTTCGTCTACAATGTGCAGACTTCTTCAGTGTCTCGTACTAATAACTCGACTGAATGAAAACCTTCGCCACCTGCCGTATATATACTTTTTTCTAAATACAAATCGTTTACCTATCATTATGTTGTTTATACCTATCTTATTATTAGTTTGCTTATACCTATCCTGAGACAAAAACAAGTGTACTTAATATCTAACTCGCTTCCTTCTCATCTATACCTAACATACTTATTGTGTAGCAGCGGGTGCTCCGCTTCGTCGGGTTTGATGTCGTTTGGGTAGTAAGTTGAAGAGCCATGTGTAACCGTTGCCTTGGTCTTTGTTTAGAAGATTTGTGTTCTGTTGTTTGTTTATTTCTAAGCTTTCTGCGACGTCTAATTTCCAGGGTGTAGATGTAGTCCGTAATATTGTGATGTCATTCGTCGTTATGTCGTGATTTTCCGTGAAGATGTGTTCTGCGACTGTTGATTTGAAGTTATGTGAAATTCCTTTCTCGTTCTGTTTGACAGTCTTTGTTACCTCCGCTAGATGCTCCTTGAACCTTGTTGCCAAGGTTCTCTTTGTTTGACCTACATATATTTTGCTGCAGTGTTTACACTTGATTCTGTATACCCCTGCTCTGCCTAATTTGTCTACTGAATCTTTGGTGGAGCCTAACATCGATGCTAATTGGTTGTGCCTACTAAAAAAAACTAAATCTAAGCCAAATTCCCTAAGTCGTGGTTTAAGCTTTTGTGTAATGTCTTTATCGAAGGGGACGGATACACGTTTTAGGGGTTCAGGTGAGTCTGAGAGGGTTGTTAGTGATTTCCTATGAAGATGTTTTTCCTTTTTGTTGATGATCGCTTGAATTGTCCTCTTTACCCATTGTCCTCGTACCCATTGAGTCTGGCAGTTTCGAAGATATATGCTAATTCTTTGGCTTTTCCAGTTTTATTGAGAGGAAGGGTCAACATCCGGTGGATCATGTGGTGAAAAGTGGCCATTTTGTGCTGAAAAGAGTGGTTTGAAGTGTATGGGATGACTCTTTGGGTGTTTGTGGGTTTTCTGAAGATTTCAAACTCTAAAGGAGATGGCGACAATAATTCTCTCTTTACTAGAAGGTCGAGGAATGCAAGTTTTCCATCCTTTTCTATTTCATGGGTGAACTTAATGTCTTTGTGGAGATTGTTGATTTCTTGAAGAATTAGGGAGAGATCGTCTTTTTTCACTACGGCGAAGATGTCGTCGACGTATCTCCACCAACGAGTTGGGAGTAATCCTTTCGCTTTTAGGATTGTCTCCAAATTCGCCATAAAGAGTTCACAGAGGAATGGGGATAGAGGATTTCCCATAGGGGCTCCTTTTAATTGTTTAAAGAATGATCCTCTGAAAGTGAAGTAGTTCTCTTCCATGCAAAGTCGAGTCAGCTTAAGGTACATCCGCACCTTTTGCTTCCATGTTGTGTCATCCCCCTGTTTCAAAAGCCAATCTTCTAGAAGGTTTATTGCGTCCTTGATCGGTACGCTAGGGAAAAGGGCCGTGACGTCGAAAGATACCATTACTTCATTGTCATTTATATGACCTGATGACTGTAGCTGTTGTACAAATTCTTGGGAGTTGCGAACTGAGCTTGTTGGGAATTGCTCGGAGATACCTTGAAATTCTTTTACTAGCCATTTTGCTAGCTTATGGGCTGGAGATCCTACAGATGAAACAATCTCCCTCATTTCGTTTCCGGGTTTGTGGACTTTTGGGAGGCCTTTAATTCTGGGGAGGATGGGGTTTGGTTCGCGAAGGTGGACTGCTGCATCCCCTAATGCTGCTTTACACTCCTTTAGTGTTTTGTCGACGTGTTTCACCATGTTTGGTAAGGGGTCTAACCGAAGCTGCCTATAAGGGCCATATTATTGATCTTCGAAGCCATCTGCTTGTCGTAGTCCTCCTTATCAATGATGACGACTCTGTTGCCTTTGTCTGCTTTTAGGTTATAAACAGGCTTTGACTTCAGCTCCTTAACGATGCGAATTTCCTTCTCGTTGTTGTGTTTTTGTTTTTGTCCGTCCTTAATAATGTTCGAAGTGATTGTCCTGGCGGTGTTTTGTAAAGATGTCGGAAGAGTGTTTGAAATTGCTGTCTCCACGTCGATGATGATCTGTTCCACGTCGGGCTTGGTTGTAACCGCGTATCCTAATCCTTTGTTGAGATGAGTCAGTTGTTCTTCCGTGAATGCGGTCGTCGATCGGTTGACAACCAGTCCCTCAATGGAGTGGACCACCGGTGTCGTGTTGATGGTGGGTGTAAGTGTGGCTTGTTTCTTGGTGTGATGTGTGGTCCGAGTCTGTTGGGATTCTATTCTCAGCTTGTTGAGTTTCCTATCGAGAACCGTTCGTTTCCTATTCGATTCGCATTCCTCTGCTACCTTGACGCGGGATAAGAACTCCTGGAATTTTTGTGTAAAAATATACCTGTTTTTTTATTGTATGAGGTTTCCTCCAATGGGTTTTTTTTTACCCATTGCATGATTGAGAATTCCCCCATTTTGTGACAGACGGGATGGCTATTTGAAAATGGGTGTTTTTTACCCATTGATGGGTTTTCGCAAACAACCGTCTATGACTACCCAAAAGTGAGTTAAGATGTTTAGGAGTAACACGTCGACAATTAGTACACATCGATCGGATTCAAGCCGATGTTGACTGTTTGTCATCTTACCACTACGAACTATCTTTACTCACTTTTGGGTAGCCATACCTAAGACGAATTTGAGTCTATCCTACTTAAATTTGGGTTGTTTAGAAATAGCGTGTAGACTCCGCTATCTGCACGGTTACTGGCTAAAACCCATTAATGGGTACTATAGTACTCACTTTCGCTATAATCGCCACTCCTCATTTAATGGGTAAACGCGAATAACCCATTAATGAGTACGGGCCACTTACGGCAAAAAATGGGTATTTTTTTACCCATCAGGGTAAACTTTTTTTACAAAATGGGTAAAAAAACACCCATTTTTGAATCATGAGTAGATAAATTGATAATGAAATCGCGTGCTTTCGAAAAATTATCCGTTGGAATTAAAAATAGTCGTAGATAGTCGATATATTTCTAAATAATTTTTATTGAACAGCTTTAATATTATGTAAAATGAAGCAGCTTCCTCATCCAGATGGATCATTGGATGAAAATGAACTGTGTGGCGAGCAAAAGCCCAAAACGTAGATTGCAAGGACCCACAGCTTTTACATAGGAATGGAATGGTATTTTTAACGCTGGTTTTGAAGTTATGGAAGTTTTTTATGTGATTGTTTAGATCCTGGAAGTTATCTGCAGCGGAGCTTCAGCCAGCAACAGGACATTCGTAACCTTAATTTAAAATTCAATTTAACAAAAAGTTTTCCGAATAAATTTATATATACTTACTCTCTAGTTTTTTGTAAGACTCGAAGTCCAGTTTCTTTTCGAAGCTCTTCCATTTTTCAAACAATCTGAAAACGGTGGTTTTGGAAATTAATTATTTTAAATTTATTTGTTCATATATTTAGGAATCTTTTACATACCAACTGGACCAACTATCCACTTTTACTCAGCTTATTTGTTGGCAGATTTCGGACCGGATTTATATAATTCGAGACTAAACTGAATCGCAACGCACAAGCGACTGAAGAGAGATAAATAATTTTCATAACTAGTTTTCACCCATTTTTTTCCTGCTAATAAGTTCTCACCGATGGATTTTTTACCCATTTTGGCAAATCAAATTATACCCATTGTTTGACATTTACGTGTGGTGTTGAAAAATGCGTATTTTTGCACCCATTAATGGGTTTTAGCCAGTAACCGTGTGGATTATGCTAAAAAAATGAGTAAAATGAAACGGGAGTGCATAAACGCTAGTGAGACCACCTGAGATATTAGATTTACCTTGGTTATAGCGAACTCGTTATTGATTCGGTTCCAACCTGCGATCAGATATCAAGATTGGGTCAACATATTGTTGGTCGAACGTCGGTGCGTTTGTATTTATTTGTAAATTGTATCGAGTTGAAGTTTGCACGTGGTGATAAGTGCGGGTATCGCAGGTTGAAAGCAGTTCCAACCAATCTAGTTGCAAAAAGGAAAACGGAAGACGCGTCGGTAAATTTTCAGTGATTCGCTTGTTCCGTTAATCAGTGTACTTCGGAAAAACAGTTATTGTCGATTTCGTTAGAAATGTTCGGAAAAGGAAAGTGGAATGAAGATGCTCGCGAGTTATTCCTTGGATCGAAAATACGATTGAGGAACGGAAATATTCGTCTCGATGTTCGGTGAATTGAGAAATCCAAGTAAAGCATAAGCGAGGTTAAACATCTAGTATCTAAAGGTATCTAAAACTGAAGTTGATAATAACTTTCTAACTGTTTATCAAATTATATGGAATTGGTCAGTATCGTCGACTTATCTTTCTATCAGCAAATACCTTGCTTAGACAGCTTGTAAAACCATTTTAAGCTCACTTTTGCGTTACCTGAATTTCTTCAGAATAAGCGCTTTAAAACAAAAATGGCTGAAGAACCGGATAAGTAGTGAATAGTATCGTTTTATAAAAATAACACAGTTTATATAACATCTATCGTGCATTAGGTGAGTTGAAAGTTTCGGTTTTTGTTTTCGTGTAATTGTGTACGTGACGCTCTAAATCCAATCGAAAAGGTTCTTAAGTTAGGATGAGTGTTACGAAAATCTATCTTTAAGGTGGATGTGGTCGCGGCTCGTATGGGGTGGAACACATCCGTGCAACTGCAAGTTAAGTCGATTTGTGTGAAGGCAGATCTTGCCTCAGCTGTCAGTTTGCATCAAAGCGGGCTGTGGTAATTGTGGTAATTGTGAAGCATTTCGGCGAAAAGCGAAAATAAAGTTATACGAAGTTAAAAATTGAAATTCGGAACACTTATTCAGCAATTACGAAACACACATAGCTGGTGAGAAAATCGCAAGTTGTTAAACTAAACGCCCCAGAAAGAAAGAAAAAACGATGAGGAACAGCACATTCTTGAGAAACAGGACGAAGCATCTGTACAAGACTACGTAAGTAACACACACGCATTTGAATATTTTTATATTGATTCCGGTGACAAGTTCTCTTTCACATTGACATTTGACGCAGTTGAAAATTCTATAGAATCTTAATTTAAAATTCCCGCAATTTCCAGCATCCTGTGGCTTGAAACTGAACGCAAAATTGAAAACGAGCATCCACAATAACTTCCATCAGCATTATTCGAACCGGCGCTTCAACACATGTCCACTTCCTACCTGCCAAACACTCAACTCATCATATTCGCCGCGGTTATCCCAAATGGGACTTTTATTGCCTCGCTTGACCCTGATTGGCGTGAAATATTAAATCTCTCTTTGATGAACCCTTGTCCGGGTGTTGTTGGCTGACTGGCATGCAAACCTGCCCCAACTCGATGGTGGCTCATCAATAAATTTGATTTCTTTTTTGGGGTTTTTAATTATTTCCCCATATCGTTCAATCGGAGTTGCTTTTTCTCGGATATACAACAACGCTTTCGGAAGAATTGATTTATTTTTAAATATTCCGATACAAACAGTGCTCGTGGCTCGTAGCGGCCATTTTTCGGAAAAAAAATACAGTCAAAGGGTTCACCATTATTGGCTTTGTCTTATTTCGATAATTAATTGAATTGTTGCTTCACATCGCATGACTGACGGTCCTCATTTTTATTTTCCCAGTTCGGGTGCATAATGAGCGGAACGTAATGAATTAAAAAATACTTCAGGCCCAGATTGGTGATATGAATTTGGGGGGAAATTCGTATGCCCTGCGGTTGGGATGCGTTGAGTGACAGGTTTTCTTTTTTTTTTTTGTTGCGCCATTCAACTATGATTACCATAATCGGATGAAGTCCACGATCAATTCAATGCATTTTATGTTTGCTTAATTGAATGTGATTCAATCGATTTCTGGAAATGACGACCAAATGGATTTTGTTTTAAAAATAAAAACTTTCGAAATTGCAAAACTTTCAGAGCTTATCCTATTTTTTGTTAACTAGATTTTCGTGGAGGAGTAACATGATGATGACACGAGTGATGAGCGGCTGTGATCGTCAATTTTCACCGGAAGGGCTTCTTTCCATCGGTAGAACGGGGGACCACCATCTAAGATAAATTCTTGCGAGTCCTGCATCATATTTATCATCGCAATAACCACATTCTGAATGATTTAAAAAGGAAGCCGGAGAAGTTGAATTTTGCGTTGCCTGCTGTGCAGTGGAAAATAATGCCCATTTTGACCGGTGCGCAGTAAGCCTGGGTGCCTAGGAAACCAAAATGTTTGATAACGATGAGACTTCGATGCCAAATGGAAACCATTTAACTCGTGAATTTTGCGTATTGTGCACACGTTCAAACATTCTCACCATAATATGTATGTCGATCAATGCAAATCATCGTCAATTACCAGAGAGTGAATTGCAGCTACTGCACAATCTGCATTCTCTTTGAATGATTACACTAGTTTACAGCATTTTTGAATTCGATAAGGTGATGATTATTACCAATACCCTCTCGTGGGTCAAAGTTTTCACCTTGTCGACGGTGAGAGGGCCTATCTCATGCTATAAACATGCATGTGAGACCAAGAATTTGACCAGTAGTGAAAGTATCACATATTCTACTCATTTTTTCACTACCACGTCGTAGAACGTTTATATAAAGGCACTAACATCAGGTGTGATACTGGCCGCAATTCACTCTTAGACTTCTTACTTTTAATCTAGGGAAAATGACTAGAAGTACACTTTTCATTTTCTTGGCAACTTATGTTGTTGTTTATCCATTTTTTATGGAAATCATAACCAAAATACCTGATTTGCTCATGGTATAATATCTGAATGTAATTGCACCATTTTAGCAAAGAGGTGAATGTTTTGATCATGGTAATTATCTGATTTCAAAATGGGGCACATGTTCACAGAAACGTGTTACTTAAAACTGCCGATGACAAGCATGTATATTAGAGGTAGGACGCGGAGGGTCCGCTTAGGAAACATCATTTGAAGCAGTAGAATGCACCTTTCCATGTGATTTGTATCAGTAGCAGTGTTTGATGGGTGATATACAATATCATAGGATCATTGTGTACGTATTACCTACTTGCAAGGCGGTAATATTGAGTAGGAACATGAATACTTCAAGCCAAATAGTTGATAAGTGGAAGGGAGGAGCAAATTAAAGATAACCCCGCTAGTAAAGAAACAGAATAGTCTATGCCTAGGTTTCATATTTGAAGTATTTTTAAATTCGGAATGACTACAGATCCCAATTTGAGGAGTAGACTAGGAATTTAGGGTTCAGACAACAATTTAAGACAGTAAATGTGTTAGAGTCATTAGAATTAGATGTTCCGATTATGTTTGGTTGGAAAGTGAGTCGAACTTTTTGGATTAAGAAACGAAGAGTCGTTGTGAAAATATCACCAATTATCTCACATACATCCTGCATGCCACTAAAATCTTCTTTCTCTTCTTTGTTTATGCTACTAAATCTATGCTGGCAGCTTTGCGACCACTATGGCCCCGAGTGGTTTGAGAAGTTCTGCTCTAAATTGATTACGATTCAAGCAAAACAGCTGGAAAACATACACCAGTGCTTATTTTTACATTACTGTTTGAACGTAATTGTATAGAATCCGAAAAAAGCCAATGAAAAAATTCGTTTCAGCGGTTCGAATTCTAACATCTTGTAAACAAGCCCCTTGAACTTTCGAAAAAGTGAGGTTAACACATTCCGTGCAATGACTTATAGAAACACTACTAACATTACATTTGTCGAGTAATTCATGTTAAGGGCCTAAAAGCCATTTGTAAACAATGACTTTGAATGTCGATTTTTCTTGAATCTTAAATCACTCTTGTGAAATAAAACCGGCATCTGGTTCAAGAATGTTAGTTCTACTATATGGAATAACTAGATATACTAGAATTCTCGCGATTCGTGAGAGATTAACGTTAAAAGTCATTGTTCACAAGTAGCTTTTAGGCCCTAATCATGAATTACTCGAGATTTAGTTGGATTTCGACATCTGCCAGTTGTCACGCGAAATTAAATGGGATATTTTCAACAATGTACTTTACACTAGTGTTTGTGGGACCACTCGGCGAGAACCTAACGCAATCAACTCAATTTGACAGCTTCAACATTGCACAGTGGGAAAAAATGTACACAAATTGCGAAAGAATTCGATAATTCAGCTCCAAGTAGCACAAGGTTAGTGAACAATAGCATTTTTATGTGAAAATTCCTGGGGAATCGAATGGAAGGGTTCCCACTTGCCGCAAAATTCAGTGGACGGAGATATTGGGCTTATTTTACTACAATTCCCCCGTATTTTCGAATAATGCCCAGTAATCTATGCTTGGAAGGGTCTGCGGTAGTCGAAATATGGACGGAGGGATCTGAGGTAGTTAAAATAGGCCTATTTTTATGTAGAATTTCCCTAAAGATCGAATGGAGGTAATTGTAGCTACTGCACGAGTCGGGAAACGGAGATGTTGCTGATTTTACCCTACTTCCCCATATTTTCGGAATATTTCCCATTTATCCATACGCTTTTCAGATGTCTTTGGAAAAGAACAGTTTACTGGGCCCTTTCGGACCACCACAAAAAAGTATGTTATCCATTATCATCAGATAATTCATCTTCACTCAAAGTTGTCGCTCATCTGAAAGATGATGAACGAATCGGACCATCCTTCTTTCATTCAAGATTGAACTTGGTAGAAGGCCTCATACGAAATTCTGTTAAGAAATCTATTCCTAATCATCCAGCCATGTCCCACCCAGAAGATAAAAAGGAAGCTCGCCGAATTGTAGATGAGCTTGAAGCTCATTTCAAACTGAACGTTAATCGCCCCAAAGTTGGAGGCTGCGGAAGCTCCAATAATGGCAACATGGCGAGGAGGCTACTTGCGCAACCTCAAAAGTTTGCTGAAATTCTTGGGGTTGACGTGGATTGGATAAGTAACATTCGGCTCATCAGCAGTCTGGCACTTTCATCTAAAAAGTTGGACAACAATAAAATCAAACAGTTGTACACTGACATTGAGCAACAATATCGTTTTGAATTTCCGTTTGTACGGCAGCTTCCTCAATGTCTGCATAAATATAAGCATCTTATAAAAAATAATTTATGTGGATATATATATTGCTAATAAATGTTTTGATATTTCTAGCCATTTACAATTAACTTCGTCGACGAGCAGGCTGGAGAAACAAGTCACAAGCGACACAAGTTCTCCCGATTGGACTTTGCACGGAAAACTTCTGCGGAGGATAACCGTACTGATATGATGAGAGAAGCTTTGACTTGGTCTGATCCCAAGATGGCGTATCTATCGGTCAAATCAGGCGGCAAAAATCATTTTGGAAGTATGACCCAGAGTTCGAATCAGCAATATTCGAAAATACGGGGAATTAGAGCAAAAGTAAGCTGGCTGCAACCACCTCCATTCGATTTCTGGGAAGTTTTACATAAGAATAGGCCTATTTTGACTACCACAGACCCCTTCCGATCATAGACTAATAAACAATATTCGAAAAATGGGGCTGAAATTAGCAATATCTCTGTTACCTGACCCGTGCGATGGCTGCAACTACTTTCATTCAATTTTTAGGAAATTCTACATAAGAATAGACCTAGTTTGACTACCACCAGACCCCGTCAAGCATAGATTACTCGGCATCATTCGAAAATACGGGGAATTGGGGTAAAATAAGCCCAATTTCTCCTTCCACTGAATTTTGCGGCAAGTGGGACCCCTTGGCCATTCGATTTCTCAGAAATTTTTCACATAAAAAATGCTATTTTTCATTAGCCTTGTGCTACTTGGAGCTGAATTATCGAATTCTTTCGTGATTCATGTTATTTTTGTGAATTGCTTAACCATGTGTACAAAAAACGTGAATTCAAATGTAAAAATGACCCACAAAAGTTTTGCTATGCCTGTGGCAACTACATTTTTACAATACTGGTCAATTTCACCGCTTCGTTGCAGACTGCTTATAGGCATTTTTAAAATTGATCATGGAGACTTTGACGAACTGTGGATTCCAAAAGTGTTTACCCAAAATTGATTACGTTGATTTTACATTGTATGACTATGGTAGATAAATAAAGCTGGCAACCACGCATTTCGTTCGGTGCCCATTAGATAGTGAAAACATGGTGTCAGAAGTGGAGCGATTTTTATTTCGGATTTTTTGCGCATAAAAGTCGAAAGTTAATCGGATAGTAGTGACTATTTGAAAGCGAATTTTGTGACGGAATCAAAGATAAAGGGTGTACGGAGTCGAATTGCGACACACACAAATATTCGGCAAAATTCGCCAGTTCAACAAATCATTTCAAACTTTCAGAGTATGTCTTTATTCAGTGATTCCATTCCAACCATTTCCACTACTACTTGTACAGTCCATTTGTACGTCTTGCCCTTCACGTTTTTTCACATCTTGCACGAACGTCTTGTGATAGGTTCAAGACTCTTCGCCAGTCTCGACGTGAACTTTCTGAACTTTAAAACACGAGACACCGTAGAATGTACCATTCCCAGCTTCCTGCTGATGGCACGATGAGAATGATCCGGATTTGTCGAGGTACGATGCGCAAAATTTCTCTGAGCCGCTGCTGTTCTTCCGACTCCATCTTCGCAACGATTGCACATCTGCTAGGGAAACTCACACAGCGTAAACAAATACACATTGAACTAATTCCACCCAAAATTTCAATAGAAAATACCCAACGGATAAAAAGTTACAGCGACTTAAAAGTGGTGCAATTTGATTCCGCACAACCTTTACCGGAAATTCGGAGGTGCATGGTCGGTCGAGCAGAGTCGAATCGAATTGACACAGGGTGTACCGTGGCGTGTACATTCGTATTGGTGTCGTCATAAAATGGTAAAAGATGAACATCAAGCACCAGCAGCAAATATGAGTGCGATGGGAGTTCGTTCGCCTAGACCCTTGAATATAAACAGTGAGCTTCTGGTTGAAGAGTTTCGCGATTTTCGGCAGTCGTGGGACATTTTTGTACTCGCAGCAGAAATCGGAAACGAACCCGACGCAGTACAAGTGGGCTTGCTGAATAACGTTTTGCGGTTGGATGAAGCGCTTTGGAAGGCTATTGTTTGCCACAAACGAATGAACCTTATGATCGGTTTGTGTTTAACTCGGCGAAGCAAGGTGACAAAGAAGACCTAAACCAATTTGTGAGCCGGCTACGAAAACTAGCTGAAACGTTTTCAGAAAGCGAGTAATGGCGCTATAACCATAAGGCTTAGGGAGCTAGGACTATAGTTAATGCTAAAGTTCCAACCGATTGAAGAGAAATGGAGCATCACTTAACCTTCTCAGACTAGATGCTCCCAACGACCACTTTTGAATACATTTTTGTTCTGTACACTAAACAGGGCATTCTGTTCAACTTTTCTCTCCGACTATTCATTTCCTTTTCCCTTTGATATCTACTGAAGACTACGTGGGTTCCCCGTGTCTTCTTAAGGTAGATACCAAATCCTCCCTATCACCAACGGTTGCATGGATGTGGCCAGGTGAGTGTCTTCGTGGAGATTATTGCGCGAAGAAACGTATTAGTTATTCATGGTGGCATGCAATGTCTTCAACGAATTATTCCTCATCGTAGCTGCTTCCTCGAGGTGTGCAAACGTCAATGCTAATGCTAATGTTAATGCTACGAGCACTAGCTGAAACGTGCAGTTTTGGGAACTTGGAGGATTCCTTGATCAGAGATCGTGTATTGTGATTGGAATACAATCAGATAAAGCGTGGAAGGTTTTGTTAAAACCGCGGAACTTGGCTCTTGTTGACGCAATTGACGTGTGTCGGTCGCAAAAATTGGTGGAAAATCGTATGGCAGCTATGTGTGTAAAAGAAGAACCAATTGAGGGTGAAGCAAATTCCGAAATGATCGCCAAAGTAAAAATGGAAAGTGCGCGTACGGAAATATGGTCTTGTAGATATTGTGGACGGAAGGACCACGAAAGGGGTGATCGTGATAATTGTCCGGCAAACAATGTTAAATGTCGGATCTGCTAAAGCTAAGGCTCAATCAATTGGCGAAAGTTTGCGGCTCGAAGAAGAACGAAGAAGAAGTTGATGAGCGAAAAGTGGACCATTCGAGGCAAAAGTGAGCAGCGGAGGAACAAAGTTGAAGCAGTGATAATTCCGATTATATTTCCTCGGTGGAAAAGGTGAATGTCGTCGAGAAGAAGATCGTCGTCGAAGTGAAATGATTTTCGAACGACAAAGCCGATTTGAAGCTAGTTGATGTGCCAGGTGGATACAGGTTCATCATGTATTGTGATTACGATATCAACTGGAGAAGTCTGTGGAAATCCAGTAAAAATCTACGCAACAGTGAGGCGATTCAGTGTACGACGTGTGCTGCAGTCGACTCGAGTGGTTGTCATTCTACATCACTGAGCAGATGGTCAGGAGTTCAATCCCAGGCCCGTCGACTTCCACTACTATTGTCACTCGCCTCTTTCTATCACCACTAGATTTGAATAGGAAAGCGAGTCTACTCGGTTTCATTGATCGCATCACGTACTACGGTGAGATCCATGATCTATAAATAACCTGCCTCACTAGCACGAAATCTATCCTTCTCTGTGGCAATTGTGGAGACGTAGTAGTCAAACAGGTCTCTGACGCAACGATTGTCAAACTAATCATCCTTCCCGCTCACCAGAGACCAGTGAGGACGTGGCCGGCGCCGGTACTGATCTATGGCTATACCTAGAGCTATCTAAACTATAGCTGAAGTAAATCAACCTGAGTAACAATTAACAGTGGTTGCCGTGAGGAAGGAAAAGTTGAGAATCTGCCTTCGATCCGGTGGAGCTCTACCAAGCGCTCAAAGTTCCGGATTTCAGATGACAACCTTGGAGGAAATATTGCCAGATTTGCATGGTTGCGAAGGTTTTCTCGACTTTCGATGTGCATAACGGCTGCTGGCATGTTGAACGGAATGACCGCAGCAGCAAATTAACAGCTTTCTGGATGCTATTTGGCCTATATTTCTGGAAGAGGCTGCCTTTCGGACTGTCGCACAGTGGCACAATTCTGAAAAAAGACGGTCGAAAACATTTTCACCCTTTTGTCATCATTTTATCGACTGAGTGTGTAAAGAAGAATTGCTCAAAATAACATTCCGCATCTTTTGAAAAAAACACGCCTAACTTTTCATAAGGGCTTAACTATTCTAACTTTTCTAAATTCTAACTTTTTCCAGCTACAAGATAACGGGTTGTTGTCTTCGACAAATTTATATAATAGAACAGGTAATTTTAAGAAAAGTTTCTCAAGACACTAAGTTTCTAGAACCAAACGTTAAAGAGATATAAATGGTTTTCTTTCAGCACTACCTTAAAACTGGTTTTTATTAGTACTCTGATCAAATTTGATGATTTCAATATGTTCTAAGAAATTGGAAGAGATGATTAAAATACACATTTTTGTTGAACACACCAATACTTCTCTGATGACAACATTTTCTGTGTGTGTGACGTCATAATCAACC
>JASCZW010015115.1:0-21293 GCA_034211315.2 Aedes japonicus | reverse complement strand
ATTTTCTTCTAGGTCCTTCCAAATCGTCTTCAACTTCTAAATCACCATTAAAAATGTCATTACTGTCGTTATGGCAGCTGCTTTGGACCGCTGCAAGTGAGTGATCGAAATGCGGTATTTCTAATATCATCTATAGCGAAATCATTGGGGCGACGTTTCAACATTAGTGTTAAACAAAGAATTATTAGGAATTCAAAGAAATTCGTGTACAAAAATGAACGACGCGAAACAACATTTAATACAGTTCAGCAACAGTTCATTGGGATTCAAACTGCTTTATATAATGTCTTGTCGTCAAAAGCCACCCCAAAACTGAACGATTGGCTATGGATTATCTCTGGTGGCTTGAAGGCATCCGTAAACTGTTAGCTGTTTCCTCCATCAAAAATTCAACAGGAATAGAACAAGCAGAAGCGGTGTACAATGCAGTTGTCGATTGGGATGTAGAAGACAGGTAATTTCTATTGTTTCAATATTATTATTGATAATTTTAAATTATACCGTTATTCCGTGTTTTGGTTATGTTTACGTCATTTGATGCGTCGACACTGGTCGAAAAGAAAGAGGCGGTCAACATCTTGACAAAATGTTTAAAGGCAATGGTTGGTTCCTGTAGACGCGCTCCTTACACGAGCTGTTGGTTAACCTTAGAGCATTGAGCACTACAATTTGAAACTGCACAAATCTCCAAATGTTGAGATTTTTAAGCGGTTTCCAGACAGGGTAACCGTTGAAAAAACTCTTCCATTCTGGTGTTAATGATGTATTCGTTAAATCATCAATAACAGCCAACGAGAGGTGGATCTCTGAGCGACAATTAAAAGAACAACATCACCACGAAGATTATCGCAGAAGTTATTCAGCTTACGTTACATATTTTGGGTGAAAAAATTAAAAGGCATTTAAAATTAGAGCTCTGGTGCTTTCCATAATGCAAGATGGATGGCAAAAATTATTTATTCACTAAAAATGTTCCTTTACCGACACCTTTGCGTTACCTGAGCTAACTCAACAGCAGTTAGCACGATTTAATGTATTCATTGTAAAATGCTATTTGAAAAACTGGTTTCTGTCTGCATTATTGCTGCAATGTCTGCAAACAATGACATCGTTGATAAATCCTTCCAAAATCTGTAAAGCTGTTGACGAAAGTTGCCAAGCTGATATAAAGGGTTTTGGAAACATCTGCAGTATTTGGATAGCAATCTCTATCGGATTGTGTTTATTTGATGAAACGTTGGATATCGCAGATAAAAAAATATATTGAAGCCTTACCTTTATCAGGTAATTGTTTGTTCAATTCGATGTACGCAGAACATTATGTTTAATAATATTTTTGTTTTTCAGCTAACAAAACAAATATTATTATTGCTAAATCTGTAGATCAGATCAAACGACGTTTCAACTACAACTGCACTCATTTGTTCAGGCCAGTCAACCTTTAAAAACTGACCTTGTGCTCTAGAGATTCGGAATCATTGTTGGAAACTGATATTACGCAGTGGAATATGAAACAAGAATATGATATGATGGCAATTAAAGCTTGGAAGTGATAATGACAATGCAGAACAGGTATTACATTAATCAAAACATATGTTCTGAAATTGTCAACGGATGAAGATCAGAAACAGTTTATTTGCACTTGGTTGAAGAACGTAGACAATGTATAAAGGTTCAAAAAAATCAGATGTAATTTAAGAAAATATATGGAAGTACAATGCAAAAACCTAGCAAACATGAATTTTGGAAATATCACAATACGTTCCCTCGCTTTCGTTACGTGTCTTTTATACAAACATTGAAAGAGATTGGATTATATCTGCAAATACCGTATTAATGGTGGTTCCCCTCTTTGGGGTCAACAACAATTTCAATGACTAAACTCTTTCTCATATAAACAGCTGAATAAGCTTTACTCGGTCAAAATTGTTAATTAGGTTGCGATCGAAGACTTCCTCTACAATATTCGGTAAATGTAGAATTAGATAACTCTGAAATTTTTAATCTTTAGCTTGCAACGACAATTTCAAAACAGAAATAGAAACTCACTGATGCACGATGCTTAATCTCTAAGATTAGTATTAGACGGGGGCACCGATCTGTTTCACCTTAAAGAAGCGTCGCATTCCGAATGTAAGTCTCATAAAAAGTTTCCAAGGACCACAAAGGCGTCTCTGGTAATAATTCTCTTTGATGATGTACGCTAATCATACAGTCTGTGGATAGAAATCTGATTTGAAATTATTATATTGATGCACTAATTAATGAAAAAGAACGAAAAAAGCGAATTTCTCATTTGTAAGATAGGTAATATTGAAAAGTTTGTGAGAAATCATTAAGCTTTCTGACGTCTATCATCTTTCTCTTTCAAGCACGTGAAAGAATAGGATTGTTTTCATACGTTTTTGTTTTTTTTCGTATACAAACAATCTATTTAACACACTGTGAAGAAAAGATGATGAACGTGAGAAAGCTTAAATGGTTTTAACCTGTAAAAATATTGACTGGTTAAGCGCTATTCGCATTACAACGGGCCCGACGCGGGGCGAGACCCGCGGGTAATATTTTGAAATGGTCGCTGGTTGTATGTGACTGTTCTCACTACGCTGATGTACCGTGCTGGGCGTGCCGTGCCAGCATAGTGAGAATGTCACGCGCAAACCGGCGTCATTTCAAATATGACCCGGGCAGACCTCTGCCTCAGCTCCCATATAATATGAACTAACGTTCATTGCTGAAGCGGCACTGTTGTCCTGGCTGACTAATGGAAAATAACTTTTGAGCCACCCCTAATGAAATATCGCTTATATTTAATATTGATAATGGCTTACGATTACCATAAGAGATGTTTTTGATACTATTATCTTATTTTTTATTTTTCTATAAAATGGACTACACCTAATGCCGAACAAGTCGAGCCACCTAATGAAATATCACATATAATATGCTAGCAGTTGCCAACGATGATATAAGACATGTTTCAGTACCCCTATTGCCATGGATATCTCAGCAATTGAATTCCCAAATCCTCCATATCAAATTACATTTCTCCTCTCACCTCAAAAAAATTTCTAAGTCCCAAAATGTCAACGTTTTTCCGAATTACACTTCGAAGAATAGCACACCAGATCTCGACGTTTCAGGCATTTCTAAGACATTTGGCATCAAAAACAAAAAAATCGATTTCGGAATTTTCGCATGCCCCCCTTGGGAAATTTTTCGTGTTTCAAAAATGTCAAACTTTGACCGCTTTGGTCCAACACTTAACGAGGTCGATTGAGCTCAAATTTTGCATGGGGACTTTTTTTGAGGAGACGAGCACTTTGAGCACTACCCGTTTTTGAAATTCGATAGGTCCAGATTTTTTCCCCACATGTACCGTTGGCACCTAAACTCTGCAATCATCGTAAATGAAGCATATAAATTCAAACAAATTTCGAAAAGTGTTTCATTCAATCAATTTCTAAAATTCTGAGTTTTGTAATCTGTTTATCGATCGCGAATGAGACGATTAAAAAAAATTGAGGTGATAAGCAAACCAAGGCTGGCTTAAAGTAACATGAAAAATAAAACAGTCATGCCAATATGGTGCAATTGTTTGAATCACTAAAATCGATTAACGCGCAGACAGAAGTTCGCCGGGTCTAACTAGTCTATATATGTATAATTGCTAGTCCATATATATAAAAATTGTTTTGTCCTGTCCGGCTACGCTCAAGGACCATTTATAAGAAGAGAAAAGTTGGAAAAAGTTGTAGAGAACGATGAAAACTTCCCGAAAATGATAGATTCTCAATACATAATGTAAGTTTTTGTGTTTTGATCGAAGTTATCCTTGACATATAACGCTTAGATGACGTTGACATTGCGCAATTTTGCAGCCTACATGAAGAATTATGGGCGTCTTATTCATCCATTTACTTGCAACCCAGAAATGGACGGATATATCTCAGCACTTGATGCTTGGCCGATTCGTTTAAGTTCGTTTGCAAAAGCATGAACAAGAGCACGCGATATGAGGTAGTTGTTGGAATTCCAGATGCCTAACGACAAAGTGACGTGATATCAGTTGGGCCGTTGCGTGAGTAGTAGAGGCGATATGGCGAGATTTTTCTCGTTCCCGATTCACGAGAACGCTGCCTGAATGTTGTTGTTTTTTGGCTGTCCACCTAGAAAATGAGACAACGCGTGTCTACTTCACGGGAAGAAAACGCAGCCCATAGGAGCCAGTTGCCAACTTACGACGACATCGCTTATGTGCGGCGGTTTGTTGTCCAAATTGAACACCAAATCCGTGCTGAATACACAATGCGTTCAAATCGGAGAGTGGAGCAAGAACAAGAATGTACCATCAAGACGCTTCGAAGGACAGGTGGTTCGAACAAACGTACCGTTGATGACTCCTCATGCACGAGGACGTTTACGACACTTGGATGAAAGTGGTGAAGACCACCGAAATGGAGGCATTTTTTTTAAGGATGCACCAAGCGGAACGGGTAAAACAGTTTCATTACTAACGGTTTCGGTTCGTTCAAGATCAGAAATCGCTCTTGCGGTTGCCTCTTCGAGGGATTGCGGCCACATTGTTGTTGGAAGGCATTCAAACTGGCGCATTTCTACGACGTTGAAGCTGTCGTTGAATCTCAATTGACTGACAAATCGACATGCAACATTCGGAAAGAAATTCAGCAATGGCAAAAAGTGTTGCAATGTTGTAAGATCGTCTGGGACGAAACTGTACAAGATCTGCTTTGCAGTAACACAGGACCTTTTGGAGGTGCCATGATTTTGGTAACTTGGGTGATTTTTGAAAAACACTATCTGTCATTTCACGATCAACGGCAGTGGCTGAAAATCGACGCTTGCTTTAAAAGCTTTCTTATTTGTGGCGATATGTAAAGAAGCTATGGTTGACTGCCATGCCGTATGCCGGAATTTTTCTCGAATCAATTTTTGGCGATTGGGAATGAAAAAGTACCACCTCTTGACGTTTCCACCGGATTGATTTCGTTTCCTCCGAATTTCTTCCATATCACAACGACGAAAGAGGAACTCAATATGGAGTGTTTTCCCAATGATCGTCCAAGAGTGCCGCCCTGAGAAACCGAAACGGACACAATTCACGACCAATCGGAAGCACGTGAGATTTTGATAGCGAAAAATAAGAATGTCGATGATTTGGATTTCGTAATTCAAAATGAATTTTCCTGGACAATTATGTTCATTCAACTCAATTGATTGTGTGACTAATCTGGACGAAGCAACAAATTCCTCCAGCGGAATTCTTGAGTTCGTTGGACTTGCAGGATTACTACCATATGGATTTACGACTGAAATTATGTAATTTCTGTGTAAAGCAACTCAAGAATAATGTAATTCAAGCAATGATACTCATGAAGCTGGTGCAAGGGCGAGGAAGTGTTCATTCCAAGAATTCCACTTATTTCAAACAATTTACCTTCCAAATTCAGACATGAAAAAGTGTTTCGTGATCTGTTATCGATCGCCAGATGAACGATAAAAAAAGTTAGGTGACAAACAAGCCAAGCATGTGACTTGAAGTTACTAACGACAAATTAAAAACATAAATCGCTCCGAGATTCTTTGGATCATAAAAATCGGCTAGAGCGGAACAAGGATTCGCCGGGTCAGCTAGTTCATTATATTTTGATAACATGAGTGACTTAATACTGCTTTAAGTTTGGACTTGGATCGTTTATTCATGGGTTAGTCGAGGTTAAAATAGATGACATTTTTGAGGATAGTTTGGATAAAGGAACATGGAAAAAGGAATTCTGTAGTCTCATTAAATAGTTGGCAGCTACCACTGGAACTTCCATGCGAGATGATTAGACACTCCTCTTATTACTGCAAGGCCGGTAGTGGTTGCCAATGGGCGACGATTTGACTCCTCAAGATGGCGGAATTAAACAACGACATTAACTAATAAGCAAGAACTTATACGAACAGACTGAACTGCAATACGAAACTAGAAGTGTTTACAGAAATACATAAAATCGACTGCATATAACAAGGTGGAGAGATTTTTGAAGGAAATAATAGGGCCTGAACGCGCAATTATAGAGATTTATGAGAATGAACCACCACTACATATCGTCGTTTTGGATGTTGTGTATCAGGCGCTATGTTATAGTATTGTTGGCGTTATCGTCAGATATTCCATGTTATACTTCAGGCCATGCTCACTTCACCTATAGCAGTTCCTCAATTCATTGTAGTCTCTCTGTTTTTGCTGAAAAGTATCAGAAACGTCAAAACGTCAGTTGTGAAAAAAGGCTCACTTTTCATTAAGGTCTCGTCTCAATGGTTACACTTGCTTCGATGTCTGTCAACAAAAACTCCAGCGCCTTCTACAAACTTCAGGGAACATTGTTCTGTCTGTGTTGTTGAGCTGGCAGCTATCAACTACGCATTGCGGATGATTTCCAACATGCCCACAGACCATCACTTCATCTTCTCCGGGCAGCATCAGTTCGATTGAGGCTGCTTTGGCCCGATGAAGCCTGCCTACACTCGTCTCATTTCCGTTCAAAGCTACGGGTACAGATGCTGGTCAAAAGATCGCTGTTTAATAAGCTTTGTTTGGGTCCTTTCCACATTTCCTCAAATCCCAGCCAATTATCATCAGCGGACACGCTCGCAGAGTTGGGCGCCAAGAAGCCGATTTGTATGATGAGACAGAATTTCACACGATGAAATTTACCATTTTGAAAGCTTGCTTCAGATTGAATTGGAACAAAAACAATTGCCTGTATTTCTGTTATTTATTATTGAATTCAAAATCTTTTTTATACAAATGCGGCGTTTTCTTCATACTTTTAAGAAAAAATACGGATGAAATTATTCCGTCCATCGCACACGCCTTCGTCCATCGTTTAAGCTATCTTATCTCCATCCAGGTGCTTCTTCTGATTGATGTCTTTGACAACCTTTCCCTTTGCCTTGAGTCTCCTGTTCATGATTGCCCAGTGTGTTTCTCGATAGGGCGAAACGCTGAGGGCAATTGGGTGGGTTGGGGTTTTCCGAACCAACCTGGACCCCTTTCTCTGCATGCCAGTCTTGAACGATTTAGCTGTAACGACGCGCTTGCGCAAATCCATCAGCGCATTACGGGATGGTCGTGGGATCCGAATAGACACACAAAATTCGATTTTGGAGACACTCTTTTTGGTATAGTTCCGAACGTCATTTGTCGCTATTTGTAACAGAAAACTTTCGTTTTTTGCCCCAGCTGCAAATGCCCTGCCAAATCATGAATTTTTCGTGCAAATTTGTCGGCAAAAACAAATTGCGGATTTGGCTGGGAATATCCCCAAGCCGTTTGCCAAAGTAAAATTTTTGACCTGCGGGTTGCCCCTAAGTGAGCCTTGACATAGGTTTCATCGTCCATCGGAAGACACCCGTCGAACTTGGTCAGCACCTGGTCGTTCCGAGCACGGATTTTAGCCACACTATTCTGTTTTATGGTCCGGTTTGGCTGTTTGCTAGCTTCGACTTGACTTGATTCAGCACCGAATTTTGTGGCCAAATCACGGTCAGACAGATTAGGATTCCTCTTAATCGTCTTCAAATCTTACCACGCAGTTTCAGTCGACAGTTCCACTCCGACGATTGGCTTGAAGCTTCGAATCGTCGTCAATGTTTCCTTATACCGTTTGATAATGCGCCGTGCGGTATTTCTGAGCAATTTCAGCTGTTTAGTAGCCTAGATGCAGACCTGATTCCTTCACAATATGAGCAAAGTTTGTACCAATTCTAAATGAAGCGAAACCTTAGTACGTCAGAGATACGCCTTTCGAGTTGACAAACTGATTGAGACACGGAAAAACTAGGACGGTTGTTGCACTTCAATCATACCTATTGATTTCAACGAGTGCGCGGTTCAATGACCTGCCGTAAGTCATGATGAAGTCCGTACGATGACTAGGCTTATGTCAGAGTCCGGGTACACTATCTATCCAGCTAACCTCGTGGACAACAATCTTTGCCGATGTGCAAACATGACGCATCGATCTCAAGTCTGCGATTTCGGATAATAAGTCGCATCATTGCAGTACATGAGCACGATCAGGTGCGCAGATCTTTTGGCTGTCAAGGGTTATCCCCTTGCCAACCCAGCACGTTAGTAGTGTGGTAAAAGACCGCTCAATTTCAAACTACTTCTATTCAATTTTCCACAGCCTGCCGTACACTAACGAGAGCTATCAACATATATTTCTACAAAATTACTTTCCACAGTCGTAGTCTCAAGGGTGATGAGAGAATATTTCCTTCTACATCATCGTAATCGTCACTCTTCGTATGGAGAAGACAAATAAAACAATTATAGTAACATTATATCCATTATAATGACTGCACGTAAAATCGTCCGAAATTTTTCTTACAGAAAAAATGAATTTTAAATTAGTTTAAAATTACCTCGATTAATCGCAAGCCAAAGCAAGCGCTAACAACATTTTTTTCATACAGCATAAAGGGTGTACCGTTTAAAAATCGCACAAACAAAAATTCATTCTCAAAATTTCATTTCTCATTCTCAAATTCGATTGTTTTCGATTATCACCAAATTTTCAAGAGGTTAAAAAATTAATTAACGTGAGTTTTGGCATATTTCATTTAATTTATTTCGCCCTTATATCCGAATGCCCGAACCTTGGACGTAACACTAGCCATGGGTTCTGCACCACCACATAATCGACCTTGCTTTGCATATCAACCCAAGCTTTGTTAGTTTTTAGTAGGGTGCTCCTTCATAATGTCCCAGTACGTTTCAATTGGGCGCAGTTCGGACTGTTTCGGGGTTTCAGAACTTTGGGCATCATATAAACCACTCTAGCAAGTACTTCGAGTAGTGGCATGATGTCAAATCCGACCAGAAGATCGTTGGACCGCCATGAGCCTTCAGGATAGAGGAAGACCGACTTTTGGAGATACTCAACTCGAGATTTGGTACTCTGCACCGAAAATCTTGCTCACATGCAACTTTTTAGTCACATCTCGAACTGGGGCGTTCGGTTTTCGCTTCAAGGCCCTAACCACGCTACTTTGCGATCGTTTTCGTTGACATTACAAGCAGCGTTGAGGTCACAAACAGCATGCAGTTCAGTACATATAGTCTTCAAAGATGAACCCAAGCCGTAAGGGAGTGGGGGAGGCTACAACGAAGAAGACTGGACAGAGTCAAACTGGCTGTAGGCGCTGGTATTGGCCAGCATCCCTCTGTCCCACATCAACATCCCACGGTGATGGTTTGGTGTGCCGTATCCAGGCAGCAGGAAGCTACCACTGATGTTTATCGAGAAAAACATGAAAATCAAAGCTACGTACTACAAGACCAAGGTTCTGAAGAAGGTTGTGGCTCTGGCATTTCAGAACCTCTACAGGAAGGATCATAACAGGACGGCGCACCGGCCCACACGGCGAATATCGTCCAAGCGTGGTGTCGGGGGAATTATATTAGTTTTCTCGATAAGACTTTGTGACCTCTCAGCTCCCCAGACCTTAATCTCCTGGAGTTTTATGTATGGTCGTACATGCTGGTTAACCAGAGCGAGCGTCAAGGGAGCACTATGGACCAATTTATGAAGCTCATTTGGGGCTATTCATAAACCACATAGACTTTCCCGGGTGGGAGGGTTGTTTGACCAAAGTCTACGCTCAATACAATTTTTTTTTAAATGTGAGTGGGCGGGGACCTTAGATTTTCAAAAATGAGTCTACGTGGTTTATGAACAGGCCCTTTCCGAGATCTGGGATGAGATGCCGATGGACCAGGTGCGTGCCGCGTGTGATTCTTTTGAGAAACGTCTTATACACTAACCGGCTCAAGAAAAAAGCCCACTGTGGTGTTCAGATAATATTTTGTTACAGCATGAAAAATTAAAAGTAAATAAATAATGAAATAAATAATAATGGTTTGGTATTGATATTTTTTGGTCAATCAAATAACTTCACAGTTCCTTGAATATGACGTTCCTGACGTATTTTCTATCGCGAAACCTGATCACACCGCCTCCGGTTGCAGATTTTAATTTTCGATTCGTCGGTCCAGAGCGTTCGTCTCCAAAATTCTTGAAGCTTATCCGCATGTGCCCGAGCGAAGCGCAGAGGCTTTAATTTATTCACCTTGCTGATAAATGGAAGTCACCGTGTGCATCTGCTCTTGAATTCATGTGCTGCTATTCAACGCCGTATAGTTCGATCAGATATCGGTAGCACCAGCTTTTCTTGGAGTGAACAAATCGTAACCTTTGGATCGTTCTTGATTCCGCGAATTATACCAGCATCGGTTCGTTGATCAGTTTTCCATGCTAAGCATCTACCTCTACCTGGTTTATCAACCACCGGTCCAAAAGTAAGATGTTTCTTATATATTGCGGGAACCGCTCATCGGCTGATCCCAAACCTTTTCGCGATCACTAGTTGCGAAATGTGTTTTTCTCAATCCACTACAACTCATTTCCGGATCTGTAGTGAAATTTGTTTTCCTTCCACGCATAATATCTCACAAATGTCTGAAATGTCTGGGAGTGTCTTAAAAGGTCTGTTTAAATTTATTTTGGAAAAGAAAGACTTCTTTCGACGAAAAAACGTTTTAAAAGAGCAAGTTATGTCATTTCCGCTATTATTGTGCTATGTAAACATTTCTGCATCTATTTTTTTGATTGTATGCAATCTTACACTAATGTTTCATGTTGTTAAAGAGACACTTAAGCTTGAAGCATTGGCATACACGCAAATTTGTAACTACTCATTTTTGAGTCAAAAATCACTCAGTTTGGCCAAAAAGGAACTTACTCAGATATGATAAAACATACCATTATTCAGATTTCAGTTAACGAACCTGTGGACGAAACTGAGTAAAGTTTACTCAGATTTTGACATTTGTCAAATGGGAAATTTTGACTCATTTTGAATATAAGTAATATGATGTTGTGCGTGAATGCCTCATATATTATAACCTTAAGAAGATGAATTGAAAACGAAGTGATTAAAACAGGTCGGTTTTTATTTTCAACATAAAATAAAGAGAACAAGGAAAACATAGGATTTATTCAAATTGGTTAAGTTTGTTAATTGTTTCTTTCACATTATTGCAAACATTATTCACACACTTTAGAGAACTATTTGATGTTATTTTATGCATAAAAATAGAACAAAAATGTCATAAAAAAATCTACAGCTCGGGGATTTTTGTCGGAAAACTTGGAAACTCTTCCTAAAATGAAGTCTCACGTATAAACAAAAGAGTCGTGTCTGTATGATGTTTATAAATTTGTTCGTGCCATTTGGCAACAGTTTACCGCATAAAAAAGTCCCTGCAGGATGGTCCTATGCAGCGGAAGCCGGGAAGCGGACGTCCGCGCTTTGCACGCACGCCAAACGTGATCAAATCGGTCCGTGCAAAAATTGTTCGCAACCCGGTGCGTTCCATAAGAAAACTTGCAAAGAAGACCTGCATGCATCTTCCAGAGCCAGAGCGGAACGCCACTTGATTACGGACCGGGCCAAGGAACTACGAGGGACTCGTTCCAAGAGATTGCTTTTCTTGTTGAAGAAGGAAAAAATGATAATCCTGTTCTCCGATGCTGTGGCCAACAGCCGCACGGACCGGTTCATTTCACCGCAGAAAATGGAGAAAACGGAAAAAATGAAATTCAAGTTTCAAACCAAACATCCGGCTCGTGTCATGATGTTTGGCTTGGTGGCGTCCAACGGTTTGAAAATGTCGCCTGTTTTCATTGATGCTGGAGTTAAAATCAATACCGAAGTGTATATCGGTATTGTAAAGGAGCAAGTGCTTCCCTGGTCGAAGGCCAACTTCTCCGAGGACCAAATCGTTGTCCTACAGCAGGATGGAGCGCCGTGTCACACGTCAATTCGAACGCAACAATGGTTGAACGGTAACATGAAGTTTTGGCCCTCTAGCGTCCAAATCTTAATCCGTTGGATTATTCGATTTGGGCATATGTTGAAGCACGAGCCTGCAAAACATCACACCCTAGTGTGAAAACCCTGAAGTCAACCATAACACGCACATGGCAGTCAATGGAGGATTACGTCCGAAAGGCATGCCCTGGCTTCCGACGTCGGCTCGAGGATGTTATTAATAAAAATTGAGGACACATTAACTAAATTTGTTAAGCAGGACTAAATAAAAATAACAGCACTCGAAAATGTTGATATTATTGCTTGAATTAGTTGAAAATGGGATTTGAAAGAAAAAGAACAAATTTTCTCATTATTTTCTGCCGCACCCTGTAAAATACAAGTTTATTTTTAAACCCAATCACCTTGGACTTTTCTAGCTTGACCATATTAGTGAGTTTTTTCTTATTTATATACGAAGGTATATAATTTTCAAAGCTTCTTTTTGTGGTTGAGTTGATAGATAAAATTGATTGATTCTTGGATAAAATACACAGCAACCTCTTTTTACTGTTAATTTCTCAAATGTTATTTGAATATTTAATATAAGATTTAATGTGAATGGTTCTGTTGGTACACAAAATCAATTACATAATCTTGTAGTTCGGTACACAAACTCTTAGGAAATCCATGATATAAGACACTTAGAATGAACAACACTTGCCCTTTATCCCCTTACCTACAAATTATCATACAAATCAACAAAATAATTATTATTATCAAAACAATTATAATCATCCTAATATTCTAAATATCCAACGAATAACAATAGAAATAAATAAATAATAATCGAAGAAATAAAAATATTATAATAAATGCAATAATTTCAATGGTTCAACGCCAAAGTCTACGCTCCATACAAAATTTCAAAAAATTATACGGAGAAAAGTCATGGGGGGGCTCTGAGATTTCCAAAAATGAGTCTACGTGGTTTATGAACAGGCCCTTATTGAGTTTAATGATTACTATAGAATTTTACTACTTAACGTTTACCTTTTTTACTGTGGGTTTCGTCGTGGCACAGTAAATACAGAAGTAAGCACAGTAAATACACAGTAAATTCTAGAAGGCACAGTAAATACATATACGTATTAATCCCCCGTCAATACAACACTCTTTTTTTTGCAGTTTGTCATCAATGCAGTTTTGGCAGTTAAAGGAGCTTGTTAACGTGGACTTTTTCAGTAAGAACGGTTGAAGATTTTGTGTTCTAAATTTATTACGATTGAATTAAAATTGAATAAAAAAGACACTAACACCTATTTGAACTTCATTTCCTGAGTCTAATAGAACAGAATCCACAGAAAGCCAATGAACATTTTCGATTGAGAAGTTTCAATTCTTACACCATGTAAACAAGCTCCCTGAACTATCAAAAATGTGAGGTTAATACATTCGGTGCAATGATCTATTGCGGTGTAAAAGGTCAGCCCTTTCTAAAGTTGTCATTTGAAAACAGTTTCAGTGCACCCAAATAAGGTACCCTAACGCAAATACCAAAATAATTTCAAATGTCTTTATAAGTCTAAAACATACAGGGTGGCAACATGAAAGTGATACACTCATTTGTGATCTCCTCGCTACAATGTATACCATTATCGGTAGACCCCTTGTGTACGATTTGAAACAGTGACTTGTTGTCAGTTCATTCGTAAACAACAAACTGAATTAGTGCTCTTAAGTTGACGAAAATAGAAATGGATTCATGTAGAGAACAAATTCGGATCTTGCATCTTGACGGATTGACTAATTTGGAGATCAGAAGGAAGCTGTCGCATTTGAAGTTGAGCAGATTATTTGTGTACAGGACCATAAAACGTTTCAAAGATACTGGTACTGTTGTCCCTAAGAAGAAACCCGGTAAAAAACGCAGTGTACGGACGCCCTCAGCGATCAAGGCAGTTAATGAGCGAATTCGAAGGAATCCGGCTCGGTCGGCGAGAAAAATGGCGCGTGAAATGAAAATGAGTCACACATCAATGCAAAATATATTGAAAGGTGACCTTGGATATGGAGCTTTCAAAAAACAGAGGATTCACGGATTGACACGCAAGAATATTGAAGACAGAGTTGCCAGATCACGTGCGTTGCTTAAGACGCACGCTGGTCATAACATAATTTTTCAGATGAAAAATTGTTTACTCTGGAAATGTCCCTGAACAAACAAAATGATCGTGTATATGGAACAAATCTTCGTGAAATACCGGCTGACAAACGAGGGTTGAACGATATCAAAATGCCTCTGCGGTGATGGTTTGGGGTGCAATATCGTCAAAAGGCAAATTACCGCTGCTGTTCATAGACAGGGGGTGAAAATAAACAAAGAGTACTATTTACAATACGTCCTCAAGGACCACCTACTTCCTATGCTAAGAAACTTTTCGGTGCGGAAAGTTTTTGCTTCCAGCAAGATTCAGCTCCAGCGCATAAGGCCATAGTTGTTCAGCATTGGTGTAAGCAAAATTTACCATGTTTCATCAGCTGCTCAGAATGGCCTGCATCGTCTCCTGATTTGAACCCACTGGACTTCAGCATCTGGGGCTACATGCTTGGAAAACTGGACAATATGAAGCACATGTGTTTGGACTCATTTAAAAATCGCTTGGTTGAGATTTGGGATCAAATGCCGGAGGAGGTGGTGCGTGCGGCTTGCAAAAACTTTGAGAAGCGTCTCCGTACCGTGATTAAATACAAAGGTGAAAGGTTTGAACTTCACTAAGCACAATAAAAGTTTAACATTTTGTCTTGTTATTAAAAGTGAAATGAATGAGAAATACAATTCTGTTTAAGTTTTATAACAATTTCCGAGTGTATTATTTCTACGTTGCCACCCTGTAAATAAAATGTTTGCTAAATGTCTGCATCGTTAAGAAAACAGTCTGTAACATAAATGAAAAGTCTGAAAATCATGTCTGTAAATATGTCATCCCTGATGGTGTTGCAGAATCATTGAAATGTCAAAACAGGATAATCCGAGGGGTGTATGTTATATTGTACAAAACTAGAATTAAGTAGGGTGGGCTTTTTCTTTTGTCACACCGAATTTCATCAAAGCTACAAAACATGTACCAATATGAATGTATATAATATAACTACACACTTAGAAAAATTTACAGTATTCGGTAATTTTTTACCGAACTTTTAACAGCTATACGTTTGGTTATCCGATTACAGGATTTCGGTAAAATTTTAAAGTATTCCGGTAAAAAAATTACCGGAACTTATCAAATTTTACGGAAATCCGCGGATTACCAAACGTTTAGCTGTTCACAGTTCAGTAAAAAAATACCGAATACTGTTAAATTTTCTAAGTGTGTATGTTGTAACAAAGGCGGTGACACCTGGGACTGTCGATATTCTTTCTTTTCACAGCAGAAATTGTTCTCCACTACAATTCCTAGTTTTCCAATAACAACCGTTCTACTAATATTGAGGGATACTTCCGACCATACATGGATTGAGCAGCGCTATCCACGGATTGCAGCGAATCTTCAATAGGGTGGCGTCAGTTTTTGACTACCCGTATTTTCAACTGTTTGTTCAACTGTGCAATTGACATACGTAAAGCCTGCCCACGTTAAATTACGTACACTTTTCCTTCCGTGTAGGATTTTGAATTATTTTACGGATCGCTGAAACGTTCCACTTATATGGCAGCTGAAACTCCCCCCTTTATTTCGTGTTACAACATGGTTACATTCTTGTTACATTCAGTAAAATGGAGTGTTTTGTACGAACGGCAGCAAAATCCGAATTTATCGGTTTGCGATCTTGCCAAAAAACTAAAACTACCAGAAAGTACCGTATTTTGTGTTTCCAAATCATTTGACCAGCGCTTGACAGTGGATCAGAAGGTTGAAAGTGGAACAAACCGAAAATTATGCTCCCGACAAATGGACAAGAAGGTGGAACCCATGTTCTGTGCGAAATATGGCACGCAAAGTTGGGAAGTCAAAATCATACGAACAAAAAATTAAGGCGTACTAAGTGAAAAGGTCTAACCATGATGACAAGCAAAATTGCACTGCAGAATATCTAAAAATGCTAAGGGGTTTTGCACCATTTTTTCACATATATGTTCTTGTATCATAATGGGCGACGAAACATACGTACTCGAAGACTTAAAACAGCTTCCGGGTCTGGCTTTTTATACCACAATGCGAAGAAACGCCGAAGATGTATTTGATTCGGCAGGCCATATGTAGTTGTAGTCGAAAATCTAAAAGTTTCGTCTCTACTGGTACTACCAATAAGGATATGTACGAGAAAGAATGTCTGCAAAAGCGGTGGCTACCGTCCATCAGAAGCCATGAACCTCCAGCTCTGTTTCGAACTGATTTGCCCTTTTGTCACTATGCGCTATCCGTATAAGGTACAAGAGGCCAAATACGTGCCAAAAACAACCAATCCACCAAATTGTCCAGAACTTCATCCAATAGAGGAGTACCGGGCTCTAGTTAAGCGAAAACTCTTCGAAACTAAGAAGAAAGCAAATGGTAGCGATGATTTCAAGAGAAGATGGAGAATCGTCACGGCGGGCGTATCTGAGGATACCGTACGGAACCTGAAGGCGGGTGTACCACTGACAGTTCGAGAATTTCGCAGAAAGAAGTATTGACGTTTTAATCAACTGTTGCCAATGTAGATATCACTCTTTTATTGTAAAATAAACAAACGGTTTTGCTGAATGATGTGTAATTTTATTTTGCCACTATTGTTTTGGTGTCCAAAATTTAACGTGGACAGGCTTAAGTTAAGATATGTGTATTTCTTTTTATCATGACTTGATTTAAATATTTTGTCGTCGTTTTTCATTGTAACTTTTTTTTCTTTTCTTTAAACCAACATCATTAAGACCTGTACTTGGTCTGCTCAGGCCTAACAAGAAAAAATAACAGCCTTAAACATCGAATCTCCAAGAGAAACCTCATCCCAAAACCACAGTAAAACTGAGTGCTCGTAAAGTCCATTCAAAAATGTTGCGATCCAAATCCCTTTTTCTGCAAGTTCAGAATTTCTCACCATATTTGTGTGCTCCCCAATCACGCAAGATTTTTCGGTTTTCGGTGGAATTTTTCATCAAAAACCAACATGACAAGCCATGCAGTAACCACTATTTACTAACCATTTTCCTCCACCCACGCCATGGTTGTTTCAAACTACATTTGAATACAGAATTAATCCCAATAAAAGCATCGACGAAAACGGTAGCCATAAAACAACGCGTTGATGTTGTTTCCATTTTACTCAAATCAACACCTCTTCTGTTGACTCTAGGATTTTAACGCCTTTGTAGAGAGCGTTTGTCGATTCTCAACTTGTTTCTCGAGGAATTTTAATAGGAACTCAGGAAAGTCATGCCTGGACGAAGAATCGAATCCTCCTTCACCGACTTGTGAACATCCTTCTGCTACAGCTATGAGGTTCCTAAAAGTCATCCATTCCATTCTCCGATCGGCCACTATCTTACAGTATCCATACATTGGTGGAGAAACGTTCCCATCATGTATCTGTAATCTATAAAACGAGGTAAGCTTTTGGAACGAAGTGGGTTGGGGTCCATTCGAAGAATGCAAATCGGAAAATGGTTGAGCACTCTGTGGGTTTCAGCTGGTGCAATCTTCATCACTAGCAGTGGCAGCCTCAACTACTCAGTCACCAGTGGCTAACACCGTGGGGATAATGGTTGATGGTTGGGAGCTCCTTCTATCTTCCACAAACACACAAACACTCACCATCCCTGCTTGGTGTGATCGTTTGGTTTTATTGGGAGGACTGTATCTTTTTGGTTGTCCTGAATGGGTCCGAACAGGAAGGAGCGGAGCGATGTTAATTAGTAAAATTGAATCTTGGAAGTTTTACAACCACACTCGGTTTGACTTCGACGAAGGGAGCCATTATGAAGTTGGTTTCTATAGACGCAATTTTCTGAGAAATTTGTTAAATATTGATAATTAATGCAAGTAGGGTTTTCTCGGTCGAGGAAAGTTTTAATTAATTGTGATCAAATTTTGTCGCTCGTTTCATTTGGAATTCATTAAAATTTGTGATCTGTAAGAAACGTAACCGTTCGTTTTTTATTGTCCAGCAAATTGATGAAATCAATGAAAAAATACAACTGCAACTATCGTGGCGAAAGAAATATCCATCAACTTTAATGTTCTTACCAAAGTGTGAAATAAACCAAAACACCCATTTTCTATCGAGGCACTCTTTGTTTGTTCTTTTTTTTTACACGGTCTACTATGGTCTACTATTGCCATGATCGTGAAATGTCCTCCGTTCCTTAACTTCCGCGTGACGTGAAAATTCCATCTCAAAGTTGGCTGTGTAATTCTGTTTCTCTTTTTTCCAGAACTCAAACAAAAACGAAGAATCACTACAACAATAACAATGTTGTCCTTGCATTGTCCTGCCGTTGTCAATCGTGGGCGGGTCGTGTTTGCTCTTGGCTACACAAGCTCGCTTCGCCGCTTCCTCCAGCCCGGCCACTTCAGCACCAACCAATTCCAGTCAGTAAGTTCTGCAGCTTTGCAATGCTCTATACCAATACGGGTACACAGTTGGATGCGGACCGGCAGCGTATTCCGAAAAGCAATGAAATTTAAGAATCATCCTAAAGGGTCACCGGCACTACTTATTGCTAACGCGTTCGCAATCGAGGGCGAGGGAGTTGTTCTTTTCTTTTCGAATTTTATGCCTTGGAAGCGAGAATGGATGGCTCCGGAGGAAGGAGACAATATAGCTTTTAATAGATTTCTTTGTCACCCTCTGGAGAGCGAGAAACCGGAGAACGATGAATGCATTAGTGCTGGATGTACTTTTGGAAGACGGCCATTCCTGCGCGGGGGATAGTGATGCTCAATAAATAACAGACTGGGATGCCTTTCATTACGTTATTTAAAACCAAGCAAATTAATGGATTTGGATTGGATTTGGATTGGATTCGGAGTGGATTTGGATTGGATTTGGATTGGATTTGGATTGGATTTGGATTGGATTTGAATTGGATTTGAATTGGATTTGAGTTGGATTTGGATTGGATTCGGATTGGATTTGGATTGGTTTGGATTGGATTGGATTGGATTGGATTGGATTTGGATTGGATTTGGATTGGATTTGGATTGGATTTGGATTGGATTTGGATTGGATTTGATTGGATTGATTGGATTGGATTTGGATTGGTTTGGATTGGATTTGGATTGGATTGGATTGGATTTGGATTGGATTTGGATTGGATTGGATTGGATTTGGATTGGATTTGGATTGGATTTGGATTGGATTTGGATTGGATTTGGATTGGTTTGGATTGGATTGGATTGGATTTGGATTGGATTTGGATTGGATTTGGATTGGATTTGGATTGGATTTGGATTGGATTTGGATTGGATTTGGATTGGATTTGGATTGGATTTGGATTGGATTTGGATTGGATTTGGATTGAGTTGGATTGGATTTGGATTGGATTTGGATTGGATTTGATTGGATTTGGATTGGATTTGGATTGGATTTGGATTGGATTTGGATTGGATTTGGATTGGATTTGGATTGGATTTGGATTGATTGGATTGGTTGGATTGGATTTGGATTGGATTTGGATTGGATTTGGATTGGATTTGGATTGGATTTGGATTGGATTTGGATTGGATTTGGATTGGATTTGGATTGGATTTGGATTGGATTTGGATTGGATTTGGATTGGATTTGGATTGGTTGGATTGGATTTGGATTGGATTTGGATTGGATTTGGATTGGATTTGGATTGGATTTGGATTGGATTTGGATTGGATTTGGATTGGATTTGGATTGGATTTGGATTGGATTTGGATTGGATTTGGATTGGATTTGGATTGGATTTGGATTGGATTTGGATTGGTTGGATTGGATTTGGATTGGATTTGGATTGGATTTGGATTGGATTTGGATTGGTTGGATTGAGTTGGATTGGATTTGGATTGGATTTGGATTGGATTTGGATTGGATTTGGATTGGATTTGGATTGGTTGGATTGGATTTGGATTGGATTTGGATTGGATTTGGATTGGTTTGGATTGGATTTGGATTGATTTGGATTGGATTTGGATTGGATTTGGATTGGATTTGGATTGGATTTGGATTGGATTTGGATTGGATTTGGATTGGATTTGGATTGGATTTGGATTGGATTTGGATTGGATTTGGATTGGATGTTGGATTGGATTTGGATTGGATTTGGATTGGATTTGGATTGGATTTGGATTGGATTTGGATTGGATTTGGATTGGATTTGGATTGGATTTGGATTGGATTTGGATTGGATTTGGATTGGATTTGGATTGGATTTGGATTGGATTTGGATTGGATTGGATTAGATTTGGATTGGATTTGGATTGGATTTGGATTGGTTGGATTGGATTTGGATTGGATTTGGATTGGATTTGGATTGGATTTGGATTGGATTTGGATTGGATTTGGATTGGATTTGGATTGGTTGGATTGGATTTGGATTGGTTGGATTGGATTTGGATTGGATTTGGATTGGATTTGGATTGGTTGGATTGGATTTGGATTGGATTTGGATTGATTTGGATTGGATTTGGATTGGATTTGGATTGGTTGGATTGGATTTGGATTGGATTTGGATTGGATTTGGATTGGATTTGGATTGGATTTGGATTGGATTTGGATTGGATTTGGATTGGATTTGGATTGGTTGGATTGGATTTGGATTGATTTGGATTGGATTTGGATTGGATTTGGATTGGATTTGGATTGGTTTGGATTGGTTGGATTGGATTTGGATTGGATTTGGATTGGATTTGGATTGGATTTGGATTGATTTGGATTGGTTTGGATTGGATTTGGATTGGATTTGATTGGATTTGGATTGGATTTGGATTGGATTTGGATTGGTTGGATTGGATTTGGATTGGATTTGGATTGGATTTGGATTGGATTTGGATTGGATTTGGATTGGATTTGGATTGGATTTGGATTGGATTTGGATTGGATTTGGATTGGATTTGGATTGATTGGATTGGATTTGGATTGGATTTGGATTGGTTGGATTGGATTTGGATTGGATTTGGATTGGATTTGGATTGGATTGGATTGGTTTGGATTGGATTTGGATTGGATTTGGATTGGATTTGGATTGGATTTGGATTGGTTGGATTGGTTGGATTGGATTTGGATTGGATTTGGATTGGATTTGGATTGGATTTGGATTGGTTGGATTGGATTTGGATTGGATTTGGATTGGTTGGATTGGATTTGGATTGGTTTGGATTGATTTGGATTGGATTTGGATTGGATTTGGATTGGATTTGGATTGGATTTGGATTGGATTTGGATTGGATTTGGAT
>JASCZW010015114.1:0-21300 GCA_034211315.2 Aedes japonicus | reverse complement strand
CCTAATCAAACGTACACAATTTTGTAACGATTGGTTGAACCTTGCTTTCCGCATCCCGTGGTCTGTAGGGAATTTATCATGGAAAATCGACATTTTGGCATCTACACTGATTGGCAAAATAAAGTGCCCATCTCTTCGTTTTTTTCAATTTCTCTCATTTACTTGGTTCAAATTAAAGTAAACACAGTGTAGTTTTTTTTTCTTATTTTATTTTTTATATTCTTTTTAAGTTTCACTTATGGAATACTGAAAAAAAGGAGTTTTACTAAAAGAAAAAAAAATCAATCTGTGTTGAAAAAAAAAACAGTGACAAAATAAAGTGCCTACTTCAAAAATCGATATGTTTTCGATAAGTTTCCATTGGAAGACCCTTCGATTGTTCATGTTTTGATATTTTGACATGTTTTGAAGCAAACGGCTCAACCTGGTGCATTTGTATACGTGATCGCATTTGACTCAATTGAAATAAATGGAGAACGCAGTGCTTTCGAAAGCAATTCCCTTGTGTATCCGAAAATTGGTCGTTCGTGATGTGCAAAACGGTGAATCGCACCGGGCTGTCGCTAAGAAGTACAGTATCAGTAAGGCAGCGGTTGGCAAAATTCTTCTGAAGCTTAAAACGTTTGGATCAGTGGTGGATCGCCCTGGCAGAGGCAGGAAGCGGAAAACGGATGCGAGAACAGACACCAAGATCATGCGCGAAGTCAAGAAGAACCCGAAATTACGTTTACGGTAAAATCTTCAACGTTTGTGGTATATTTGACAAACCTCATATTGATATCAACCGCACCATGGTTGATCTAATCGCAGGCATGGTCAAATCAAACGCATTTGTAGTCAGCTGAAACTTGTTGGTGATTGCGCTTAATTTAACCCTCGAAATGGTAGTTTCTACTGCGACTTTTTTTTGCGTGCACCTAGAGCAAAAAGATACACTGGTAGAAAACTGTGCGTATAATTGGAATAATGATTTGACAAAGTTAGAAAACCAATCGATCGTTAATAATTCTCGTTAGCCATGAGGCTTTGTGCACAAATTACGTAACGCAGAAAAACGGGATTTTGGACCCCCTCTCCCCCCTATGTAACAATAAGTAACGCGTGATTAGACTCCCCCTATAATTACGTAACGCTCACGGACCCCCCCCCCTTACTTCTCAATTGATATTAAGTCATCACAAAAACTGTAATTGCGGTTTTAAAACAATGTTTAAATATCATTTGGGTTACTTAAAATTACTAAAGATTGCAAACATCAGTTAATTAATGTAATTTAAGTAACTTACAGTTATTATAAAAATTACGAAAAACATTGAACTCATTGTAGTGCATTTATTCAGGTTACTGGATGTTTTTAAAACTGTAATAAATATTAGTTCAACAAGTTTACTCAAATGTCTTTCAATAATTGAAAGTATCACAAAAAAAAAAGTTTTGTTCATATCACTTAAATCAAACTAAAAATTAGAATAAAAATTAGAATTTCCATTTTATTCCAGCTACCTTTACTTATCTTGACAGATACGCGTATTTCGTCTACAATGTGCAGACTTCTTCAGTGTCTCGTACTAATAACTCGACTAAGTCTAATACTAATTTTTCTTCTAATTTCTAGTTACAGGTATTCCACTAAACAACTCTAACCCTCTAGGATTCACTTAAATCTCGTTAAAAGATTGCAACAATATTTTATGCAATGCATTATATTAACCTGTTGCAATTTTTATAATCTAATTATTATTAATATTTTTTAAATATACTAATCAGAGTTTTCCTTTTGATCTGTGCAGTGCATGAATTAGGGCTGTGTACGACTAATTCATGACGGCAAACACATAGAACAAAAGGGGCAGTAACAAATGCATTTGATGTAGGCTACACGCAGGGGAATAGTGGGTGATTGAAAGCAATGATTAGAATCAACATTCTTGTTTTAAATCAAACCACACATTGTTTTAGTATAATGCAATGATATATCATCACTAACAAAATTTCTTATCGAATCCAATATTGTTTAATTAATTATTACTTCCAACAGAAATCATTATTGATTCAACAAAAAAAAAATGTAAATTCAACAATCAACAACAAATTAAACAAAATTTCTTATTGTTTGAATGGTTCTAATATAAATAACAGTATATGTATTTTTTTAAATTTAACCGCTTTGGTCGAATCAATGCAAAGGTGTATTGTTGCCAAAAATCTTATTTTTTGATTCAACAATAAGTGCTTTTTGTTTTCAATAGAAGCCTCCATTACAGCACTTTTAGAAACAACAAAATTTATTGCTCAAAAATCGGTATTGTTTGAATAAATGAATATTATGGGTAAGCCGTGAGTCAATTATAAAATTTGTTGAATTTATACAGAACAATATATTTCTCGTCATGTATTTGTACCGTTTATGGACAATTGCACTAATTGGTGATACAAATCGTAATAAGATACCTTTCGTTTAGAAGATCACATTTAAATAATACGTCTCCATTTATCGAAGCTTTAGAATTTGGCCTGAAATCAAAAGAAAGACTTCCATTTTCCTTAAAATTTCAACTTTCTTGCATCATTTGGCCATAAATGTGTTTCTATTATGGCCACTCCCACAAGGAATAAATGCGATTGGCCATCAAAGGAACCAAAATTTAAAACAGTGGGGTCTTTGCAAAAAAATTAAACATGGGTCTTAACTAGTATAAATTTACCCTTTGCTACTTGCTACTTTGCTTGGCCAAAGGAAATTTTATTGATTTTCAATTGGTTATCCCTTGTAATTTATATTTCAAATTGGTTATTTTGTTACGTAACGATTATTAACCCCCCCCCCTCCCCCATGTCACAATAAGTAACGGTTGCCCCTTCATGCATTACGTAATTTGTGCACAAAGCCTGACTGGTTCAGTACTAGTTAACTTAACATGTTGATACTAGTTCAGCTGATTCGACTAGAAATTTTCAATATTCTAAATTTTAGGGTAATTGCCTAAAATTCAGTATCAATATGTCTTCTGACCTCATTTTGGGTTCGTCCAAACATTTCATAAAGAGTCTTTTCGTTTCATTAAACCTGTCTCTGAAGAAGCAGCGTTGGTTTCATCCAGTTCTTCCCAATTCCGGATTCAGATCTTGTGAAATCCAAATTCTACAGGCTTATTCTAACTCGTTAAAATATATAATGCAACCGGAGCAAAAATTGGAAACCATTCTGCATTTCGGAGTAGGCGGGGTATTTGACCTGTCCAAGCAGTCGTGGAGTATTTTTGATCGATTGATTCGATCGATATTTCCGCTAGCTTATAGAAATTAACATCAATTTGAGAACAACATCCATGGTTGCTTACAAAATTTGCCAACAATCCACTTATTGCTCTAAATGATTGAGTTTGCAGCAGACAGATCTGGTCAGTTGCTGCTTTAACATACAAATCACGATGAGTTGCAACACTAACTGAGGGCCATGTGACAAGTCACCCGCTTGCGCGCAAATATTTTGCAACCATACGTGATTTGCGGAGTGACAGCTTAACTCCACTGTCCTTGATCTATGGACAAAGTGCAATGCGCTGAGCTATTGCCCGATGCAACTTGCCAAATTTATTTCTATCTTCATCGCTAATTTATTCAACAAATCGTGATGTCAACGTCGTTCAAAAATGAATGGAGTGCTCCCGTTTTGAAGCTGCCCTGTTTGGAAATTCATATTTCATATATGTGCCTTATAGTTAATACAGTTTTGTACAATGGGAAGATATATTGCGACTATTGAATTAGGAACATGTTCAAACATCGATCGAGTTAGTGATTGTTCTATTCTGTTTACCAAACACGGTCGCGTAGTTAAAACTACATACCAGAACCAGCATCGTTTACTAAACAGAACTTTATTTGCTATCCTGAGTCTGCAACACATCGATTTGCAACTGAAATATCAGAAGTTTTTGCACACGTCACCTAAATTTCCACTCAGACACGTGCACTGGTCTTCGGATAATCGATATCATCCCGATCCAGAGTCACATTCCCAAGAGTAGGTATACATCAACTTTATTGCTAGCAGTGCACCCGAGAGTCCCCAATGCTGATCTAAATTGATGAACACTTCTCCTTCCAACTTCTGCGATTGAACTCCTCGGTCTTCTCCTACCTCCCTCCGAACCAACCTGGCTGGCACAGGAAACGGCGGTAATAACATTTCAATATAAAACTTCGTTTGCTATCAGAAGCACTTGTGGAAAATGACAAAATTTGCTGTTGGTTGGTCCTTTGCTTTCGTTGCCGCGCCATCGTTTATTCGAGTATACCGGAAGAACGCAACGAAGAAGTCGCTTCCGTTGACGTTATGACATTGAACTATTGCCTTATTGTACCCCCCTAAACTGCCTGTGTAAATTTGTGCCAAACTGTCGTGAACAGGTCGAAGGCCAACCAACATAAATTGGAATTTGGTCGTTTTTGCTCTCCTTCAGTCATGCCAATAAAAATCGAAGGTGGCGTTGAGTTTAATTTGAACTTGAGAATTCTACGAAAGCGACGCCTACTTTCGTTGAAGCAGCACATTTCAGCACAGTTTAATCATAATGAATTCAGTTTTTGCACAGCTACAAACGAACGAAACAATCTCAACAGTGGACACCAATTCAGAAATGAGCACGTTCCAAAGCCAAGGAGTGGAAAAATCCAGCGACAAATTTGCATTTTTCTCGACCGGCAAAAGAAGAAAGGCCGGAAACTTTGCTTTTGCTCTGGCGCATGCCGTTCCTCATCAGGCCGAATGTGACTAGAATGAATCTTGTTTGCGCTGCCCTCCCCATCTTACTTCATCCCAATGAAGTTTTTGCTAATTTGTACACGGCGAAAATAATGCCATTTTTTTGATCCAATCATCCTCGGAGCGCAGATGCTTCCAACAGTTGTCTTGTTTATCGAGATCAGTAAATATTTCGAACACGCCATCTGCCATAAAACATCATACTACTTGACGGTGGCATCTGTTGCCATTGCGTTCGGTAGATCTTTCTGAAAATTTGCCAAGAAGTAATTTGTAAATGTAGATGATTCGCCCCATCCCTCTCCGGTGGAACAGTTGTGAAAAAAAGCCAAATTGAACCTAACTTTTGGGCCATCGGCATCATGATCGATGAAATCAATCTCGAGGAAGACGTCTAGTATAGTAAGTCGATTAATCGCAATATCGCTCATTTTCGTTTTAATTGCTGAGGATTTCTTTGCCCGAATACCTTGAAAACTCCCCAAATTCATCATGCAAATCTTCACTGCTGCAAAAACAAAACTTCGATAGAAGAAAATGTCACAACCGCAGGGCGCAGCTGTTTGTCTTGCAAATTTATGAACGCTCGTTTTTTTATTAGATTTCAGTTCGTTGTTCTTTGCCCTGCCCTGTCTTTCCATTTTCATTCATTCTTTAAACAAAAAAAAAATCGGCAACCACGTTCGTCGTTGTCAGTGAGTGCATCGAATTTGCAAACCCCTCGCTCGGCTCGTCGACGTCATCGTCGATGGTTGCTACGACCAAATTGTGCTTTTTTCACTCCGCGGTCGTTTGTTGGTCCATTGTGTCAGGTGATATAAAAGGAATCGAGCAGCGAAGAAACGAACGAACAAAAGCAATAAAATTTAATTCCAGCCCAGACTGACGAAATTCCTGGTGCAGTCGTACTCAAGTTTCCCAAACCCGAAAGGTTACTTCTGATACTGTTGATGGCGTTTGACGCAGCGGTGGGTTGGAGTGATATTGAGACATTAATTTTGCAAGTGGATCTCCGTCGCGTCATTTCACGAAATGCCCATCCGTCCGTCCGTCCGTCTGTCCATCCATCCATCCATTAGTAATCGTGTTGGCGCGAATGTCAATAATCAAACGAGAAACGTGCTGGATATCTCCGCACTCCGCAAGCAAGATGCCCTATGGCTTTGGCAGCATTGCCAGGTTGTTTTTCGAGCCGTAGATAACGAAGGTTTTTTTTATTGAAAAAATATATATTAAGAAATGGAATTTTCCTTATTTGTTTAAGACATGAACAACTGTATTTTTTTATCTGGCTCATTTATTTGGCAGGCTCAATCGTGTTAGTTTTAAGTAGCCGATATTTTATTGTATTTTTTTTTTAAATGTATAACTTAAAAACTAAAATGAATGACTTACGCGCAGTTTACCTGAAGTTAAAATGGACATGTTTTGGAGATGGACAAAGAAACATGAAAATGGAACTCTGTAGTTGCGACAGAGCACAGTAGTATTTTTATTTCTAGTTTTAACATCATTTGAAATTTGCAAAATTTCTACTTAATGTCAATATTTGTAACCAGAAATTAGAAGAAAAATATATCTTCCATTTAACTCAGCCTTTTAGCTATCTTCGACAGATACGCGTATTTCGTCTACAATGTGCTTCGTCGAGTTATTAGTACGAGACACTGAAGAAGTCTGCACATTGTAGACGAAATACGCGTATCTGTCGAAGATAAGCAAAGGTAGTTGGAATTAAATGGAAGATACTAATTTTTCTTCTAATTTCTAGTTACAGGTATTCCACTAAACAGCTCAAACCCTCTAGGGTCAATATTTGACTAACACAAAAAAAAAAACCTAAAAGTTTATATATACATTTAATTATTATGCCTGATATGTCCAATTATTATTTTGATCCTATCTTCTCCTCTTATGATTACGAAGTATTTAGTGCCTTGAATACAAGAAGCTGCAACGGAATCGTTTGCAAATGTATTTTTCATTTCCGGTTTGCGAATGGACATTTGACTAAATCTGAGCTGATCAGATTCGTACAGCGCTGTGTGCCATTTGACTAGTGTCTGATTTTACATTTCAATTTTTGTCATTACTGTGTCATAACTCACAATATCATTATATTTGATGATATTGTTTTATTGATTTTACTTCATATGTGTTTCATGTCCATTTTTCTTAAATTCCTTTCGATTGAATCTTCCCCTGTTTCAGGAGCAATAAATATTGGGGTAGCAAAAATAAAAGATTCAGCAAACTTTTTCAGGATACCTCAAATCAAGATTTTGGTGAGTTGCAGCTTTCGCTGAAAACGAACGAAAACGTGCATAGGCGCGGAACCACAGAACTCTACACTTGAACATTTTACAACATTATTTGCATTTCAGGATCAACCGAATGGAGATCATATATAATAGATGGGAATGCTTGTTGTATTTTTCAGTAACATAAATATATACACTATTATATAAATATTTCATGAGAATGAGAGGGACCACCAGGGCACCCGATTGAAGCACTCTGGATGGGTAAAGTGGGAATGCCAATTCCTCATTGCTAAAGGCTTGTGAATAGAGGGCGGGCTCTTCTCCTGTCCATTGGAGCATCTCATGTTAGATAGCTTACTCTTTTTGACCAGTTGTTCAATCTTGTGATTGAAGGAGATTCTTTATATCCCTGTGGACCATATTATCACTGCTGCTTTTTTTTCGTACTAGTTCATGTTGACAGACAAACTAGGACATTAATTAAAACATTAAGTAGCCAAACATAGACGACTAAACCTGCTCATTTACTGCCCACTAAACAACAGGTACAATAAATTGTTTTGATCAAACACGTAAATTATTGCGATCTCCCATTGGGTTAAAATTTGCTGGTGTTAAGAGCAGTCTTCTTCTTACAACCGACGATATCCCGAGCTATCTCAGGTGAAAAATGCACCATGAATCTTATATTCAAAAGTGATTAGGGAAAGAAAAATTACCACCGGTTTACCTAAAAATAGTTTTGAACTAATGAAAAATTGTTATCTTAATCATTTTAAAGATGATTCTGAGTAGATTCCTCTCATCAAATTAAAACCAGTTTGCTCATTTTTCGACAACGCGATACTGCTTGCAAAAACGAGTACAATCTACAGTACAGAGTACAGTCACTGAGTGGTCTCAAAATAGCGTGTAAGATACAACCTTAGGTGTTTTATTATGAAACATATATTTTTATTTGGGAAATTGAAATCCAATCGCCAACTCTCGATCTATACGTTAATCAGATTGTCGAAAATTGGTGGATTGTAACATTTAATGTTGGTCCCTTAATCTTTATTATTTTACTTCCTTAATCTTTTCTTTTTTAAAAAAAAAAACAAGACAGTTAGTAGTTACACTGATGCATACTTTGACATGTTCTCTCTAAAGTGCTGAAACGGCTGCAAGTCATATCTGGTCATCGCTTTTTAAAATTTGATTTTATTTGGTATAAAACTAATTCAGTATAAACCATTTCTGGTTAAGATGGAAACTACTATGAGGAAAGCTGAACTTTTAATTCGTTGTTTGAAAGCCTTTTCCCAAAAAACCTTCTGGTGAAAAGTTCTATAACAATAACTTCTTTCTCATGAAAATTTACTCAACTACAACTTTGTTTCAGATTGTTATTAAGTAAAACGTCAAAAGAAATATTTTTTAATTAGGTTAGAGATCCATTATATAATACTTAGATCAAGCAGGTGCTAAGGAAGCAACACTGTACATATTATGAAGTGTGCACGGTTAAAATATGAAACATAAATTTAAGTTGTTTTTGCACAACTCACAGCTTCCATGTGGATAGCCGAAAATGAGATAATAGAAACTCTGTTTTGAGTATTTGCAATTAATATTCCATTAGGTATAAACTACTTACAAACTACTATGAAAAAAAATTAAAACAGGCCACAGACCGGAAACGATCTAAGGCTGTTGCGATTTGCAGCGCTTCGTCTTCACCACTCAAATATTTTGGTCGCACATAAGAAGCACATAAGAAGTACTCCATTGCGAAGATATAGATAATAAAACATGAGGGCAGAGCCGAAGGTTGTCATAATTTTTATCCAACATTAACTTTGAAGTACCCAACTATTCATTTCCCGTTGCAAAACTGATAGTTGCGTAATTGAGTTCATTCCCATGGTATATCATTCAAATTGATAAAAAATAAATTTATTGAAGAATGTTCAGGGTATTTTTGCTTATTTTTTGGTGTATGTTTACCAACATTTATGTATTAAACAAACATATGACTTATTTATGCGTAAAAATGTACAATTTTAAAATAAATAAAAATAGAGTTCCTTCATCAGTACCTACTTGTTCAGTGAAAACTACCAAGCGGTATTTTTTTAAATTTATTCTATGGTTATCTTCATTTTCGGCAATTAAAAACATCCTTTCCAAGCATTTTAAGAAGAACAATGATTGGAAAAATAAGAAAATAAAGTTGCTCACTTAAAAAAACAATCTTAAGAACAGAAGAACGTTTGCAGATAGATTTCAAAATATAACACAAATCGTTGTAAACAAAATGTAGCAGATAGCGCAGAAATACCAAAAATTACTTAACAAAAATCAAGTACATTTTACTAATCATGGTTTTTTGTTGTTGCATGAAGCACGTAATCAATTATAATGTTTGATATTGGAAATACCCCTTTTATCAACATCCAACCCTTAGAGATGAATGCAATTTCTGCTAGAACCAAAGAGAAAGTATTGATAGGCCCGATAGCTTTTGGCAAGATGTGAAATTGAATAGAAGTAGTTTGTACACACATTTGCCAAAAATCAAGGAAACTGTCTGTTCGTGGTGGTTTAAAGGCCAGTCTGACTGTGCAGCATTTAAGGGGCAAGATGATTCATGAAATGTTGGATTTGAGCACTAATTTTTTGCCAAAGGCGTATGCTTATAGCGCCAATTTTAGCCGCCGCTTTCTGAAAAAAAAGATAAGATAAGAGAAGGAACGAGAAGGAAATTCAAAATCCCTATCTCATGAAAAAAAACTCCAGAGCAACAAAACCCCGAAAAACTACAAATACCATCAAAGAGATGAGAACTGTTTTGGTTAGATCCGTTTAAACATAATAAATGAAAATAAAACGATCTACCCTGACGCGACCCTTTTGGAGTGCCGTGTTGTGCCGCAGTCCCAATCAAAGATGGTGAGCTGGATGAATATACACATCATCTTGAATTTCTCCTCTATCCCTAATGTTGGAATTTATAAACTTTAAGGTAACAAAATCAACCATATGGTAGGAACATACATAAACTTTAAGTCCCCCTTGTCATCTGACAGGTAGAAAGAAAATCTACAAACTCACCTAGATATAATACATACACATGCAGAAAGAATAATATCAAATATAAATACTAGACCTACTGCGATGCCCAAGTAGACTCTCGACACGGAAAAAGCTTGTAAGTAGTCGTTGATGATATAGACTCTATCTGTATAAAGATAAGCTTTTCTAATGAAATTTAAAGAAACTGGCTCACGCCAACTAGTGCAAAGCTTGAAACAGGGTTTAAGTTTGTTTTATTACTATTCAAAAGTTAACAATTGTAGTTTAGATTTTGCTAGTTTTCCATGTTAGGTACTTTTTTTTAAGTGTAACATAATAGCCAAATATATATAATAGTAAATGGAAAGGAACGAAATATACGTATAAATATGAGCTAAACCTATGGCGTTTGATAGTTATTACCCGGATTTTTTCCACTGCAGAACGAAGGAAACCCTTGCGACATTCTTCCTCTAGGTTTTATCATCTCTTTTATGATATTGGAACTCTTTTCAACGTGCCAAAAATACCAAAGTTGGTTTCAGGGCAGATAATTGAGCATAATTATAAGAAAAGAGCGATTTCAATGATTGTTAACTTTTGGTCCTAACATTTATAACAAAACTCCAATGGTAAGGCACTTGAATCACTATGCCAGCCACGATGTTTTACACTCTAGGAAAGTATGTTTCATTAATTGAATTGCGGAGCAATGATTTTCAATCCATACCACATGTGTGGAACACTGAGGAACACTTTTGACAGTTGAGCTTATGTAAATAAGAACCCAGCAACATTAAAAATATGCGTTGTCCTGGTTGCCAGGCTCAGCAGAGAATAACAATGTGTCTGTCAACACATCGGTCAACCTTCGGCACATTACGGAAACTCCCAGGAACATTGCAACGCTTGTAGGCATACTAAAAAAATATCACAGCAGAAAGTGTTTCTGAGCGATCCATCAGTCACAAAAGTTGTAGATAAGAAAAATGTTCATTAGCTCAGCTTTACTGATCTAAAACTGTTCAAGCACTATTAAAGGAGATTTTCAAAATTTCAGTCGAATAGTTGTATACAAAACGAACTTTATTTACTGTCATAGTCTGCAATAATGTTTCAGAATCGAAACACCTATAAATAAATTCCCACATCTGGCAACGCCACCGCAGCACGCCGTTAGAAAAGTCCGAAATGTGTCAAAGTCGTGAGCGGCAACCAAGTTCAACCTTTTCTTAACTTCATTCTCCTTCTTCTTCGTCTTGCCTTCTTCATTCAAGCGAGTCGTTAGGGATAGTACCTTGATTACCTGGTCACGTTTTTTTCGTTAATTTTAGTCCCATTACAACACCGTTACGTTGTTGATGCTGTTTATTAGTGCGGTATCGCACGATTCGGGGGACGCTAAGAACCGAAAAAAAGCACTGTATGAAATGTCGAACACACCTGACAGATGCCCGCAGATGGTCCTTCGGGAGAGAAGTGATTCTCTCTGTGCTCGGGGATGTGACGCAGCATTGCGAAAAAGTTTTCCAGAAATTAAGGTGTGTTGTTATGATTCTGTGGTGGAAAAGATAAGCAAACTTGGGAAAAATCATGTCAATTTAAGTGCTCTGAAACTGACACGCAAGCTTCAATTTTGACATACATTTGAATCAGAATCGATTAATTTCACCTAAATTCAATATTCTGTGAGTAAATAAATATGTTCCGAGGTAGAGAACATAAACAATATTATTTTAGTCCTGGTGTAACTTTACTTTTTTCACTGTCGAGTTGAGCTTGACTCTATTTTGAATCAATCTCAGTAGCTCTGTACCTGAACAAAACGTGGCACATATAAAAGAACAGGAGGAAGAAAGAGAAATAGTAATAATAAATAATAACGAGTTTCGGTAAACACAACATGTGAAATGATTGAATTTATTATGTTGCATACATAGAAATAAACATACAGCGCTATGTCTCTTTCCTAAATAAAAATATGATGTTATCATTTTTTTTAATCTTGATTCTACTGCCACGCAATTTATCATTATTGTGTTGAGTATGCAACAATGATAAAGATACATTATTTGTTGTCCCAACATTGAAAAGTTAGGACAATGTCTTTATCATTCATGCATTCGCGAGTTTGGATCCACTGATCAACCTTGAATATATTTGTAAACAAAATACATGATTAGCTTTCTGTATCTTATGTCAGCAACATTCGCTCATTAGCTTTGTTTTGCCCACCGCGCTGTGTGAAATTGTTATCTATCGGTTATTCGTGTACATGGAAATTTCGAGAATGCGGTGTGAAATTTGTTATTATTGTTCTTATTTGAAATTTTAAATTCAAAAATTCATTAAATTTGAATGATTTCAATTTGGAAGGGAACAGTTAATTTAAAAAATAATAATGGAATTCTTTTTAAATCATGATAGTAAATTGAAAATTATCATATTGCGAAGCTGTGCGAACACTTTCAGTCCTATAAATTAGATACAAAAAATACAACTGTGTTGGTAGACAACAATAAATCCTGTGAACCAGAGCTTCTTAATTTATATAACGCAAATTATACTACATATGAATGCCTAAATAGGACAAGTTCAGAATATTTTGAAGACAAATCCAAACTATTACTGAAGAATTTCTTGGACAAGTTCCAAAAACAGCTTTCAGTGACAATTCTAGAGACCGTCGGATTTCTAAAAAAAGTCCAGGAAGGGATATAAAAAATCTCCTTCCAACAACAAAAATGAACAATTTGTCAAAATAGCGAGCTATTTATCCTGAAGATAAATGGGGAGAAAACCCCGTCCTTTAGTCAAAAAGTACTGGGGATTTGGCATTCCTCTTTTCACTATCTCGTCTGCTTCAATCGGGTGTCCTGATGGTCATCCCAGTCCACAGTCTTAACATGAAATGTTCATACAATTATGATTATATTTATGTTAGAGAAACATAAAACAAGTTTGGCAAGTATTTATGAAGATACCGAATGCGAATTGCCGGGTCTTTCGTTTAACACCTGCCATAAGATTTTGTACAGTCGTCTTCTTGTCCATTTTATTCGCCGCAGAACACCAGTTTGCCTTGAACTGTTTCTCGCTCAAAACAGCTGTTTGAGTCTTCTTAAGGTTCTGCTTGACGATGGACCAATATTGTTCGATTGGGCGGAGCTCTGGCGTGTTGGGAGGGATCTTGTCCTTGGGCACCACTTGAACGTTGTTGGCAGCATACCAATCCATGGCCTGGTTTTTTTCCGTAATGGCTAGCTGCCAGATCCGGCCAAAATTGAACGGAACAATTGTGTCGCTTCAGAAAAGGCAGTAGACGTTTTTGTAGGCACTCGCTCAGATAAATTTCCTGGTTGACGTTGCTCTTCAAGCCACAGGTACAGATGGCCTGCCACACCTGATATTTCTTTGAGAACTTTGACAGTTTGATGTGCTTGAATTTCTGGTTTCTGGACATATCTGGTTGAATTTCTGAATTTCTGGACATATCTGGTTGCCGTATAAAATTTCTGTCCAGGAAGCTATTTAAAATCTGCCTTGACATAAGTTTCATCGTCCTGTACCACGCAATCATACTTCGTCAGCATCGCCGTGTACAACTTTCACGATGGTGCTTTGGCCAACGTATTTTATTTGTCGTCGCGATTTGGAGTCACCACTTTGTTGTAAGTCGACAGTCCAGCTCGATTCACGATTGAAGGCGCCACTGCCAGCTTCTTTGCGACATCTCGGACGGAGAGGTTGGGGTTCCGCTCGAAACAGCGGGCAACTCTTTTTGTCGTCGCTGTGACCTCCGGCTTTCGATTTTCCCCCGATCCAGCTTTCCTGGGTGTCAACAAACGTTCACCGAACACGTTGGTGACAGTTGACTTAGCCACATTCAACAATTTCGCCAACTTGGCGTGAGAGTAGTTTGCATTTTCGCCATGCACGTGCTAATCTCAAAATCAAAACAGAGGCATGAAATTTTTTAATGCACGATGAAAGGAAATGCGTCAAATTTAAGTCGACCAAATTTTGATCGAAACACCCTTTAGCAATAATGTCACAATTTCGATAGCAAGTTGTTTATCTTTTGATGTAGTGCAGCCGCCAGTTAAGAATGAACTGTACAGAAAATAAATCATAAATTGAAACACAGCAACACAAAGGGAAACAGCTTCTGGCATCCCAAAATACGATCAACAAAAGCACAACGTGACAGAGTGACTGACTCCTGTTTATTACGATTCAAAGTTTTACATCCGAGGGAAGCAAGAAGACTGTTTGAATAAAAACATGTTAGCTAAAAGTGCCATTCGGGGCTACCCCATATGGCATAAGGTCGTTTGGCATAAAGTCGTTTGGCAAAAAATGTTCGATAATAAATGTTCATTTGGCATTAAGGCCGTTTGGCATAAAACAAAGAAAAAATTAAAAAAATATTACGGTCATTTGGCATAAATATCTCAAAATCAAAACTACTTCAGGTTCGGAGGGCATAGTTATAATTTGCCATAACTTAGACCTTCAAAACTCAACTGGCACCGAACAGTTTGAGAAAGATGATTTGGATTGAAAATCTGTAAATTAACGTTTTATCAGACACATTTGGCATACTGACAGTTTGGCATAAATACTAGAAAATTTGATAAATTTCTAAGCAATTCTACCACAAAAGTTCAACTCAGTGGACGCTGTGGTTCTACACCCCAACAAAAAAAAAGCAATTAAGCAATTTCATTGGCATTATAGTTTTGGAATATAAATTTTAATATAAGAGAAAAATAGATTATTTAATATACTAATTATACACTTAGGCTAATAAACTTAAGCAATTTCATAAGGTTCAACTTATGAACGACGATTTGAAATTTCATAAAGCTGACTTTTGAATGGATTTCGTTTCACACGACGATGTTCTTGTACGCCTTTAAATTTTTCTGAGTACAAGTGTTTATTTGATATTTAAGAAATGCATTCTGATTCCTTATAACAACTAATTATAATGCAATCTTATGAATATCGAAAGTTTATTTCGCTGAGTGTAACATATATTGTAAAATAATTTAGGAAAATTTTAAAGAACAGCCTAATTAATAGAAGGGAGATTACAATGCTAGGCCAAAAGGGCCTATTAGTGAAAAATGCATTTCAGTCAGTTCGAATGAATTATGCCAAACATAACTAAACAATACATACATATTTTCAGGTGATTCAAAAATACTTTGTTCAACATAAGAGAAGAAAACATTTGATTTTCAAATTTCAGTTTTAACCATGAAACCTATGAATGCCATATTTTGATTACAGCTCATTTAAAAAGAAGGAAATATTACAATGGATAAAAACCTATCACAATGATATTTATGCCAATGGCATTATGCCAAATGACCATTTGGATGCTGTATTACTTCAAGAGTGTTATGCGAAATTGTCATTATGCAAAACGGCATTACGCCAGTTAGCTCAAGTTATTGTCATGACAACTGACTTTATGCTATACGACTTTACCCCAAATGACCATATGCAATATAGTCTTCCCCCGTGCCATTCATATCTATGTTGACAATATGATTTTGGTTTCTTCTCCAGGGTCTGGAAATTTTACAAAATAAAATGGGTTTTATAAGATTAACCGAATAATAAAACATTTGATCTGCGATTTTGTGACAAGACAAACAATAAAGGCCAGTGTTGGTACAAAGTAACGGTGGAATACTAATCGTTAAAAATTGATTAAAAGTTACAAGAATTTATCGACTACCTGGTATTCGCCACATAATCTAAGATTTAATAAATCTCGAGTACTTTCTCAAATGGACGTAAGTAACATTTGGACGCAGATAAAAAAATCAGCCTTGAAGTTTTTTGAGTTTATTTTTGTTCATATTTGAAAACCGGACAAGTTTATCCCAATTAAATAATACTGAATGACACATTGGTATCAGATATTACATCACTGTGCTAGAAAATTACACTAGAAGCGAAAATTTCATTTAGAAAAAATGTTTCTTACAACGGTCTACAATAGCAAAAGATAATACGTCATTTTGATAAACCAGTATGAAAGATGGCATGTTACTTGCGTCAAAATGATACGTCATTCTGCGAATGACTATGTTGTTACGTCAAAAAAAAAAATCTATATTTTTAACCTTATGGTATAAAGACTTTTACTAAAGCGTCGTTAAGGGGTATTCAAATAATATAACAATGATTCGCAAGTTACTTTTCAACACAAGCAGCGTATCTACATTATTCGGAAAAAGGGCAAAAGGGATTCTACACCGTTTTGTAAAAAGTTAGTCAAAACTTCCAAGAATAATCCATCTCAAAGTTCATCAAATATGGGTAAATATACATGATTTTTTAATAACATACCATGAACAACGCGTTCGTTTACATTTTGTGACTTACGTCCTTTTGAAAAAGTACTCGAGCAATAAATAAAACCTTGAAAAACAGCCAACAAAGTATAGATAAATACACAGAATTTTAAGGCACGTAAAACTTTCCCTCTTTTGATTCCCAGTCAAAGCAAGCGTAAACAACGCAATTGTTTGCAATCTTCTATACAACAGACCTGATTGGGCTTAATTTTACATGAAATATCCCATTAATTTCTGCCCAAACTACACAGAAAAAATAATTGAAAAAATTTGACAAGCGCGTAAAATTTCCCCTTATTTAATTCTGGGCCTAAGGTGGCGTAATCAACGAAATTGTTAACATTTTTTCTGGCGCCAAATGTTTGCAATCTTTCGTAGTATGACTAGAATTCAGGCGTTGTCTGGCTTAAATTTACATGAAATTTCCCATTATTTTCTACCAAATCTAACATGCCCTCTTTTATGCAATAGATAACGCAGAAAATTCAATGTTTCTTTTTATCTGTGTTAAAAAAATACTAAAGTAGTATTGCGAGCTTCCAAATAATCACTGTAGAATTGTATTTAGCACGATTAGTTGAGAGTCAACAATAAGCTAATCGTGGAGAGCAAGCAGCTTGAAATGCCAACAAAGATGCAACAAGATGTATGAACGTTACACGTGGAAATAATTAAATACAGTCATGAAGGAAGTTCTTAATGCCCCAGCGTCACACGCACATGTGGCGTCAAATTCGATACCGTAAACTGATGTTTTACAAGCCTTTGCTAAATGCATCCGCACTTTTCGTTGCCCATCATTTGCAAAGTGCAAAATATTAAGTATATTTATTTATAATCTGACTTAGAATGTGCAGTCTGACCTTCGTTTTCACCGTGTGGTTGATTCAATTGGGGTTCATGTCGAGTGAAAGTTAGTACAGACACACAAGTGCTCTGCTAGAATTGTTTTACATTTTTAATTGGACACCACATGTGACGCGTTGCGGTCCGCAGTGAAGTGCAATTAATATCCACTTGAGTTTATTTTTATTATTTTGGTTTAGCTCTACATCCCTTCCATGACTCAAGATATTGTTCGAGGGAATTGAATGCTGAAAAGAATCATTCCTGCCAGCTCTTGCCTAAATCTTAAATAATTAAACCAAACATTCATGATAACAATTAAGTCCCAAACGCAACGGAACGGAAACGGAAAGTTTGACAGTTGTCGTAAATGACGTCGATATGTCCAATTGGAAACAACTTGAACCTAATCAGTTCTCTATCCGACAACCAGGTTTAGTCAGATTGGGCTATTCCGTTGCCGTCGCCGGTCAGCTTCCGCTATCACTGCGTTCGAGCCTTTATGCTTTTTGACGTTTAATCACCTTTCTCTTTCTAGCACATGCGGAGAAATGATGGTTTGTTTTCCTCCAAAAGATTTTCCTTCTTACTTGCTGCACTCCTTTGATCTGAATGGCGCTGTAGTGTGCGTGCGTTAGACGTCAGTGACTAAGCCACTAAACCTAATAGAATAGAACTGATTCCAGTTGCGGAATATTTGTTTGACGTAAACATTGGCAGTGTCATTCCACTGTCCGGGTAATAAATTCCCATTATTGTTTTCTTTGAAGGCACACACAATATGTATGTATGTATGGTAGCCACCATCCCCTCTAGCCCTTGGCTTGGATGCAGCTCCACTTAACAGCAAGATCAAATTGGGCCACCGATCTGAATTCGCACTATCGCTGTATGAAGGGCCAAAAACGGAGGGGTGGACCCGTAAGCAGAGACACTTACACGAAATCCACGGGAAATTAAGAATCTCCTTCCAACGATATGATCCAACAAATCGAATAACACAATTCGCAATACTCATTAAGCTTTCTACAGGATGGCTTGTTAAGAAGGGCGCGTCACTCTCCCTGAAACTGTTGGAGTAGAACTCGCAGCACCACACTCGAATCGGTAGGATAAGAAATGATACTGTTTGTTCCCTCCTAGACTCAGGCAGTCAATCAAACCATCGTCCAGTTTCAGCTTGAATGATACCCTGGTGCTCCCTCCCAACCCAGTATTTATTATATTTATATAAATATAGATGTAATGTAATAATAATATGTTATATATGATTATATAGTAGAGCAAAAATTATATAAGGATATTTAGTTAACTTATGTAATAGTTGGAGTTCACGAGCCTATGATAACCATGTTAAACTAAATTAATTAACCTGCTGAAATAATAATATTAAGGCAGTAATAATAATATGCAGCTTCGTACCACTTTGTATCACTGATGGGTGACTGTATCTCTGGAATGTGAAGGTCATCTTGTTATTCATTGAGGTATAAATATCAATAAAGCATTCAATTGTATATAAAACCATAATATTATATTATTACGTATTTAATCATGACATATAGACATATAGATAGATATTTGATTATTATTTGATATAATTTAATAAAATAATTATACCGGCCGGATCACCAAACTGAAGCAATTAAAATTTTATTAATTATTTTATTACTTCTTCCATAATATTATATGTATGATATGCAATTAATAATGATGAACAGCTGTGTTCCTCTGAACCGCTCAAATAGTAGTTGATGATCGTGTACTGAAATGTTAAGGTCATATTACGCCATTTAATGGAAAATATAATGAAGGAATTAAAGGTTGAGTGGTCGAGAGAGTCGTCAACATTTCTATTAATGAAAATATGCTAGAGCTTGTAAAAAACATGCATCATATAATAACACATACTAGTATCTACACATCTATATATACGTTATGACGGTTCCCGCCACCACCATAGAGATGCAACACCAATAGTTCCACCCGAGCCCATAGCAAAAACAACCAACCGTGCTTGGCCCATTGCACGCGCATAAGGATAAAATGATGACACGCGCGAGAATTACCAAGCATGCGGACAAAGGTTTCACCGGAATCACGCCACATGGAGGAATGCCGATTCAGCAGACTTAGTTAATAAAAAGTGAAGAAAATCGAAATATCAGTTAGTTCTAAGTGTGATGTTGTAGCGATAAGTAAAAATCGTTAATAAATTTATTTTTTATGCTAACCAGATTGGAAATAGCATAACTGGCGCAGTCTTGGAAAGTGTAGTGGAATTAAGTGCATGAAATTTTCTAAGTGTCAATTCAAGAAGTGTCTTAGTGCAAAAATCGGATCATTCCTGACTTAGGGAACATAAGGACAGTGAAGTGAAGTGAGCATTGGACGAAAACTGAACTTAGTGAATATAAGAACAGTTTACTTGAGTGACCGCACGAAAGCTAACTAAGCAACGTTCATCGTGAACAACTAGATCACCGGGAAACCGCTGCTGAGGAACATCACGCAGTTTGAGTGGTTTAGAGCGAGAAGGATCCACACACAGAACCCACCCCATTGAGAAACTCACTTGGACTCCAGGAGATGATCATCATTCTCTTGTAAGTAAACGCATTTATTTTCTAAAAAGAAGAAAGTGCCACGAACAGCAAGTGCATTATGAACATATAACAACTCTTGCATCAAATTTCATTATTCCCCGCGAGCGGAAAGCCGCAAGCAAGACATATAACGTTAGAAAAACAGACCCGCGAGTGCATTGTGAAGCATAATTCCTGCCTCAGATTTAATTTTTGCCCTGCAATCGAAAAGCGTAGGCAAATTACACCACAGAACGAATTAGTTATATTTATTTTTGAGCAAAATGGATCGTGATTTAATTTCACCTGTTCCAATGCCAGACCTGGGACCGGAAGACCCAGACCTGGAAGAGGCTCCTCGACCGGTTCCACCACAACAACCGATCACGGTTGAAAGTTTACTCAACACATAAGAACACTAACCGACAATCAAAATGAGTTGATCGGGCAAATTAGAAATATGAAATCAAAAGCCGAGGATCCATTTCTCCAATTCCGAACACCGGATCCTATTAAAAACTTAGCAACTTTTTCGGGCAATAAAAAAGAAACTCACGCTTGGTTGGAAGATGCAGAAAATACTCTTGCACTCTTCAACGCTTATACTAATCAACCCATCTACAGCCAGTTGGTAAGAGCTGTTAAAAATAAAATTATAGGTGACGCGAAGGAGATATTAATTGCAGCAGGTAACCCAAACAACTGGGACCAAATTAAGGAAATAATTTTAAACTCATACGGAGACAGAAGAGATTTGACGTCTCATATTCAATCATTATTCTACATAAATCAAGGAAAGAGAACACTTACAGAATTCTATAATCAAGTGAAGAAAATAGACACCTCGATTAAAAGCCACAGCTTTAATGGACGATTATAAAAGCATCCACAAAGCTATAAACAGCCTAATAAGCCTCATGTCATTAACACGATTTGTCGACGGACTAAATGACGAATTATCCATGCATGTCAGAAGTTATCGACCGCAATCACTTGAGGATGCGTATTCCATAACGATGCAGTACTCAAATGCTGCGTATAGACAGAAACTAAATAAGCAAACAACAGACGTCAAAACAACAAAATCAAATACTTTTAGAAATGAATATACATCAATGAAAAACACGAATAATTTTGAGAAAAGATAACTCCGCATACTTCGCAAAGTCAAACACCTCTCAATAGGAATCATCAAAACTCAAGATAAATGGAGAGTTTCAAAACAAACAAATGACGGAGATGTGTCAATGCGCACAGTTCAGTCAAGACAACAAATTAACAATAATCAGACTACCGATGAAACGGAAAAAGATACCAAAACGGATGACGTTGACGCTTCACTATTAGAATCAGACGACGACTGACTATTTTCCTGATGACGAGTTAAATTTTCAAGTAGTCGA